>CAUYRH010002674.1:0-15663 GCA_963574655.1 Perodicticus potto
GGCAGGTGCCTGTGGTCCCAGCTACTTGGGAGGCGGAGGCAGGAGACTTGCTTGAGCCCTGGAATTGGAGGTTGCTGTGAGCTGTGATGCCACAGCACTCTATCCAGGGTGACAGCTTGAGGCTCTGTCTCAAAAAAAAAATAAAAATAAAAATAAAAAAGAAATTACATTTAATTAGTTTAGTTAATTTAATTTAGTCACTTTCAAGTGAATTAAAACCTTATATTAAGTTGAATCATTCATGAATATGGTATACCTTTCCATATATTTAATGCTTGTTTATTACCGTTCATTGATTTTTAAAATTGGGTCCATATAAATCTTATGTATTCATTGTAATATAATTTCAAAGGTAATATTTTATACTTTTTGAGGTCTTCATATACCTCTCTGTTTTTTGCAGTTGCTTATATTTCCTTGAAGTTATTCTCTAGCTTGCTACAATGTGCATCAATCTCTTCTTCTGAAGAATTGCTAACCCCAGAAAGGTTGCCAGCTATTATGTTTCAAAACCCACTTTCTCTTAGATATTTTCTCAAAGAATTTTCTATTCATGTTCTGAGGTTGATAAAATAAAATGTAAAATGTTTGCCTACATGTATAGTTAACATAGTGAATAACTCCATTTATTAATTGGGCTCCATAACTGTCCTACTATTATTCCATAATATCCTAATGTAACAGCTTGAGGTGCTGGATTGGTTGGTTTGTTCATTTTTTTTTTTTATTTTTTTGTGAATCATGTTGAAACAAAGCTTGCCCTCTTTCTATCTAGACAGTTTTCTACTATACACGTACCTACCCACATACCCAGTTTATAGAAGGTGAACTGTTCTCTATATCCCCAATATATTTCTTAAACTTTTTATCAAGTTACAAAATATATAAATTCTTGCTCCAGAAGAATATCTCAAGTGGTGTTATCCTGGGTAGTGAGGAAGGAAAGTTTATCATCAAGCCAGGTGAGTATTTGCATTTCTTGAGGATGCTGTGCTCTAGAAATAAGTAAAAATATTCACTCTACATGCCAGCATTTGAGCAAAATATCAAAGTAGGTTCAGTTTGCCTAAATGCTGAGATGAAAAAAAATACAAACAGAAGCAGAGTGAAAAAGCATCTCAGGAAGGTCATCTCAAAAATAGTGATTTGGGTAGTATGAACCTAATTATGCACTACCTCTTCCAGATCTGCCTCTCGGCACCTCCCATGCTTATTATACTGAAGTACTAATGAGGTAGTAAGCTTCATCTCAAAAGAGCACTTCAAGTTTAACCCTCTTGACATGGTGATGGGATCAGGCTTGCTTTTTTAACTGGAGGCACTTTCACTTTGTACTAATTAGCCCTTCACATAATCTAGTAAACTTTAAAAGCTTCAGTTAAGATATTCCAAATATTCCTCTAAGTGGTATATTCTTTTAACTTGTGTTAAAGAAGACTCTGTGTTTGTGGATGCATTTGGCAGGCCATGGCTATTGTTCTTGGGCCTGTTTTCTAAATCTCTTTTTCCTAATACTCACTGTATAAGGTATCTTTGTTCTAGTTAAAAAATTATGATAATTTTCTCCATAAAGAGTTGATGTGTGTAAGATTCATTGGTAGAATTGACATTCAGTATATCATAGCTTTTAAAAGTTTTCTGAGTTCTCGTATATGATGCTTCAATAAAATGCACGTATCACTGCCAGAAAGGCATTTCCAAATATGGTTGTTTGGCTAATACATACAATTTTTATCTGCACAAGAAAAAGCACACATTATAAACAAAGCCAAGGCAAAATACATGTAGGTAGTGCTCATGAGTAGCAGTTCATCTTGTTAGAATACTCTTCTTATGGTATGCCTAGTAGTGGTTACTCTAGCCTACCCACCCAATCGACTTGGCTACTTGTCGGTGCCATCACCAAGGAAGCAGGCTGGACAATGGATTGTAAGAGTGAAACTTGCAGGAGGTGGGCCTCCCTATGTGTGTCCGGGAAAAGGCCCCAAGCAACCTCCCCAGCTGCTACTTATTTATTAACAAGTCCCCATACCCCCAGCCCAAACCCCACACTGGAATTCCACAGCTGATCAATTTCCACCTGCCAAAGGTCTGTTAATGTCTTTGCTTGTATGTTTCACAAAACTACCACTTTGTCTCAATAAGCCTGCTGTTCCTGGTTCCTACACATCTTGTTGCATAGGTTGCTACATAGGTTGTTACATGGATTGCTACATATTCCCCCTTTTTTGTTTAAGAGATTCTTGTGCAGGGTGAAAGAAAAACCTGTAGTTGTTTATTTCATTTGACTTTCTTGTCAAACAGCGATCCTTCTAGCTAGGTGGAAAAAGGAAAGAAAGAAAGAAAAAGGAAAAGAAAATAGTTAACAAAACTATATTAGAGGAGTCAGTGAGCACCTTTACCATAGAAAAGGGATTTGTGTCCTAAACAAATAAGAGTAATATTAATTTTACATATTTCATCACCTAACTGTTTTGGGCTCACCCATAGGGTTCTTGACACTTCCCTAGGAAGTATTAATCAATACCTGAGGTTTCTTGCTTCTGCACATTATCCATTGCACCCATTAAATAAGCAGCAATAGGCGTAGTGCTGACTGGAATGACAGGTGGGGAAGTGTCAATCTAAAGGAGCAATAAGGGAAGGATTAAGAATATATATCCAATAAATAAAGATTCCCTCACCTTTGCTGATACAAGAAGTTTGCTATATCTTCAAATTTCTATTACCAAAGCCGACTGCTTTGTTCAGAACCTTGTTAGAGTTTAGAGGGTGTGGACTGAGCTCACCCAGACCTAGAGATTGGGAGGTTTTTTAAGTGATGGAACCCTATATCCATCCTTCCTCACAGAAGCTCTAACTGCCTATGGGATAAAGGACGCTGACCCTTCCAAGCTACTTCCTGCTGAGGATGGATGGCGATATGGGAGACAGTTAGAGGTTTCTCAGAGGAGGGTGATCTAAGGTTCACAGTAAATGATAATCGGGGTGGATAGTTTGGAGTAGAATGTTTTCATGAAATTTCAGGCCTAAAAACATTGAGATTCCCCTTATTCAGGCTGAAATGAGGGAACCTTGTATTTATAGAAGGAGTTACTGAGGACGGATTTGTCAAGGTATTGATGAGGTTCCCTGTCCATGTCGAGTTTTAATCTAGCGAGCAGGCAGCCACTGCTTTTCTTGTTCTATAATATGAGCAAACCCTCGACCCCAATTAGCACATAACTAGGTTTCCATTCAGACATATCAAGTGTCTTATGGAAAATAGGTTGCTGCACTTGGAAAGTGGCAGATGGGTGAGAGATGTCCAGTGATGTTCAGCAGCTGTGTTTCCATCATTGTTGAAATTCAAAACATTAAGTTCTGAGTTCTAGTATGTGATGCCTCAATAAAATGCATGGGCTTAATAAAATGCATGCACTAGGGCTCTAGTGAGGATTTATCTAGGGTGATTATTCAAGGGGAGTATGCCATCTCCCTCTTTTTGTTTAACTATCATATCTTTTAATGTTTTGTGGTGGCATTCAATAATGACTTTGCCATGAGAATTGTAAGAAATACCATGAGAAATTTTAATATTCCAGAAGGATAGAACATTACTTAATTTTTGAGCAGAGTAAGGGGGTGCATTGTCAGTCTAATGGACTTAGGGAGCCCCATGACATTAAAACATTCAAGCAAGTGTTGAATGGCATGATGAGCCCTTTCTCCTGGTAAGGCTGTGGCCCAGGAAAAATGAGAAAAGGTATCTATGGAATGATAAACATATTTTAATCTACCAAAGGATGGGACAATGGTCACATCCATTTGCCATGTTTGGTTTGCTGTTTGTCCTCTAGCGTTGGTTCCTTCAAGAAAGGGGGATACATGTATTTTGGAATAAGAAGTACAACTGGAGAGAATTTGTTGTGATTGAATTTTTATGAGATGAAATTTCTTACGAAACATTTTTGCATTAGCATGTATATAAGAATAAAAAGTGGATGCTTCCTGGACAGTACCAATAAGGACTTGATCCATTTGAAAGTTCAGAGAACTCATGGGACCAGTTAGAATGGTATGTGCTCTAATATGAGTAAAATATACAGGATGAATACGGTATGTAAGAAGTCACTGGACAGATTGAAAAAGAGAAGAGATTTCATCAGTATGAGTCATAGTCACTGTTTCAAGGTGTTTAAGAGCAAAGAAAGCTGGAGTATTGAGAGTTGGTGGCAGTGTTCATAGCACAATGAAAGTCTTGGAGTAGAATAAGAGTAGCATGCATCTCTTTCTTTTGGACAGAGGTATAAGGACTTTGAATGACTTTGAGATTATTATCGTGAGTGTATTCAGCCCTGCTGTGCTTATTGGCATCTGGGTAAAATGTAATAGCATCTGTAAGTGGGGAGCCTTGACGATATGAGGGAGAACCCAGGAAGTAAGCTTAGGAATTGAAATCTTTTGGTAATCAGGCCCATATAAGATGCAAGAGCAATTTGTCAAGGCATTGATAATTGAAAATTAAGTTGAATTTGTCTTTCTATAAAAGGAACAATTATAGAACACGGATCATAGCCTGAGAGTTGACAAATTCTGTTTCTGCCTTTAGCAATTAGTTCACAAATTTTGTCTAAATATTGTTGCAATTTTTGCGTGGTTTTATTAGAGAGGAATAGCCACTCTAGAAGAGTATCCTCTTCATAAATAACTCCAATTGGAGAGTGAGAAGTGGCTATAACTATCAGCTGAATCAGAAACCTAATGTCAATCTGATCTAATTGTTTTGAGACAAACTCCTTTTCAATTAATTGCAATTCCTCTTTTGCCTCAGGGGTGAGTGAGCGAGGACTGTTCAAGTCTGAAGGTCCTTCAAAAATTTTTAAGAGATTAATTAAAGCATAAGTTGATATTCCTAAAGTAGGACATAACCAATTAATATGGCCCAACAATTTTTGAAAGTCATTCAAAGTAGATAAGGAATCTAACCAAAGTTCACACATTGCAGGAGAATTTTGGTTTGAGTTAATTTGTATCCTAAATAAGTATAGGGAGATGTAATTTGAATTTTTTCAGGTGCAACTTTAAGGCCATAATATTTTAAGGCAAATGTGGCTTGTTTAAACAGGTCTTGTAAAACAGCCAAATTTTGGTGGGCAAGCACAATATCATCCATGTAATGAATGATATAGGCTGTAAGATATTTCTTTCTAATGGGCTGAAGTGGTTGATCAACAAAATGCTGATACAATGTGGGACTATTCAACGCACCTTGTGGCAGAACCTTCCACTAAAAGTGTTGGTAGGGTCTCTGCTGATTATAGGAAGGGACAGACAAAGCAAAACGGGGTTGATCTTCAGTATGTAAATATATAGTGAAAAAACAATCTTTTAAATCAATTATATACAAAGACCAATTACAAGGAATCATAGAGGGCAAAGGAGGCCAGTTTGCAAAGGAGTCATGGGAGTAATAGTTTCACTGACTTTGTTGAGATCAGTGAGCATTCTCCATTTGCCTGATTTCTTTTTTACAGTAAAGATGAGGGAACTCCAGGGGCTGGAGGAGGGCTCAATATGTCCTTGTTCTAACTGTTCCTGAATTAAAAATTGTAAAGCATCCAGTTTTTATTTTGTTAACAGCCACTGCTCCAACCACACTGGACTATCGCTCTTCCAAGATAACCTGAGAGCGTATTTTGGGGCAGTGGCCTCTAGGCTAAATTTGACATCTGAAAAGAATGTGCAGAAGTAGGGGGTATAGTTACCATAGCTTTCCATTGTTGGAGTAAGTCATGCCCCCATGGGTTAATGGCTACATCAGCTATGCGTGGCTGAATTTGAGTATGTTGATTATACAGTCCTTAACAGGTTAAAGGCATTGTACTTTGAAAACTGAATTTAAAGTTCCTATCCCCGTAAAAGTGACATCAACTATTTGTTTAGGCCATCCCTTAGGCCAGTGGTTCTCAACCTTCCTAATGCTGCAGCCCTTTAATACAGTTCCTGTGGGTCACAACCCACAGGTTGAGAACCTCTGCCTTAGGCCATTGATTTAAAGCCATAACAGAAACATCTGCATCAGTATCTAACAGGCCACTAAAGAGTTTATTTTTCAGGATGGGTGTTAATTGAGGCCTATTCTTTTTTTTTTTTTTTTAACATATACATGTGTTAAGTAGATTTCCACTTTTTGCCTTCACAGAATATAAAAGGCTTAAAATTTAATAACAATAACAATGTTTAAGATAAGGACTAGAAACAAACACCATGTAAAGAATGAACGAAAATAAATACATTCAGAAAAGAAAACAGATGATTACTGCATCAAAATATTAAGCAATATTAATAATAACAATGCAAAGAAAGTAATGTTCACATTGTCAAATAAGAGTATGTCTATTATAGAATGCTTTGACTCTGAGGCTCAGTCTGAAGTCATAAGTTAACTTCTTATTTTTTTTTCCAAAGTCTCAAAAAATAGACAACTAATATGACATAAGTAAAAGTAAAAGAGAGTTTCAAAAAACCGACCAAATCTTATAGACAATAGAAAAAGAAGAAATATTTCAAATCATTCTACTTGATCTGGATTCTGGATACACCTGATATTGAAATTGGAGAAAATATATTGTTATAAAGGAAAATACAAACATATTTCACTTATAAATGAGGATGCAATATCCTAAAAAACATATTGACAACTTGAATTACAAATTAATGTTTAAGTAATGTACTTTGGTCAAAATTGAATCCAATTTATGTGAGAATTAGACACTATTTTTTTTCTTTCCCTCACCCCCTCCCTCCTTGTATCTGTCTGCTCTCTCCTTCCCCCATGCCCCACTGTGTCATTGTCATTAATTGTCCTCAAATCAAAGTTGAAAACATAGGATTAATGCTTCTCCATTCCTGTGATGTTTCACTAAGAATAATGTGTTCCACCTCCATCCAAGTTAGTACAAACGCTGCAAAGTCTCCATTGTTTTTCATGGCTGAGTAATATTCCATGGTACATTTACACCATAACTTACCAATCCATTCCTGGGTTGAAGGACATTTAGGCTGTTTCCACATTTTAGCGATTGTAAATTGGGCTGTGATAAACAGCCTAGTGCAAGTGTCCTTATAATAAAAGTTTCTTTTTTTTTTTTAATTCTGAATAAATGCCTAGTAATAGGATTGTGGGATCAAATGGGAGGTCTAAGTCGAGTTCTTTGAGCTTTCTCCATACTTCCTTCAAAAAAGGTTGTATTAGTTTGCAATCCTACCAACAGTGTAAAAGTGTTCCTTTTCCCCCACATCCGCACCAGCATCTGCAGTTTTGAGATTTTGTGATGTAGGCCATTCTCGCTGGAGTTTCTCAGGGTGGTTTTAATTTGCATTTCTCTAATACTTAGGGATGATGAGCATTTTTTCAAGTGTTTACTGGCCATTCGTCTGTCGTCTTTAGAGAAGATTCTATTCATCTCTCTTCCCCATTGATGTATGGGATTATTGTTTTTTTTTCTTGTAAATTAATTGAAGTTCTGTATAGATCCTGGTTATTAAGCTTTTGTCAGATTCAAAATGCGCAAATATCCTTTCCCATTGGGTAGGTTGTCTGTTTGCTTTGGTTGTTGTCTCCTTGGCTGTACAGAAGCTTGTCAGTTTAATTAAGTCCTATTTGTTTATTGTTGCAGTTGTTCTTATTGCCATGGCAGTCTTCCTCATAAAGTTAAGAAGTAAAAGAACATTATCACATGCTGGCAAATCTAAAGCGGCACTGCTTGGGGTGACATGTAAAAGGGATTGGACAGGCTGCAATGGCTGGTGGGTGGGTAAATCCCTGTACTTTTTGTCCATGGGCCCCGGGTTGGGCCTAACTGACAGTTTCCCTGCTATAAAGGTGTTCCATTTTTATTGAATTGGGAATGGGCATTCATTAGCCCCATGGAACCCTTTTTACACCTGGGGCATACCCCAGGGGGATTGCATTTTCCTTGTCTCTTTTGATTATTGAAATTGTCCTTCCCATTGGTATTCTGATTGGTATTCCTTTTCCATCACTCTTTTTTTCATAAGGTCTGGCTTCCCAGGCCATATGAAAAATTATGGAATGTAACAAAATTTGATTTGAACCCATCTTTTATGGTGGCAGCGAGAAGATTAGCCTTATAGGGTTCTGTTCCCACATCAGAGCATGCTCATATATATTCCTCTAGAGGAGCAGTTTGTGCCCTCAGAGGATACAAAACATTTTGGCACTCAGAGTTAGCATTCCCAAATGCTAAGGTTTGAAAAAGTATATCTCTAAGTTCTGACTGAGCAACAGCTTCATCTACTGACGTTTTTAATTGAGCTAAAAAGTCAGTGTAAGTTTCATTTGCAGACTGCATTACTTTAATAAAAGATTTAGAGACATCTCCAGGTGCCTGAACTTTTCTCCAGGCTCTAAGACAGCACAGCTTTGTTTGTATTATAGCTATATCATCATATTGAACTTGTTTCAAAATGCCCACTCACTGACCAGAGCCAGTGAGCTCTTCTGAAGTTATGGGAACATTACTCTGCTGGTTCTGGTGACTTATCAAGTCAGCCACCTCCTTCCACCAAGGTTTAAATTGTAAATATTGACCAGATTTGAGAATAGTTCTGGACAGTATGTCCCAATCATATGAAATAAGATGCTGCTCTTGTGCAAGTCCCTGTAACAAGCCTCTAGGAAATGGAGAGCACATGTCATACTGTGTTACAGCCTGTTTTAGATGTTTTAGAATTTTAAAAGTAAATGTATGATGACTAAAGTGTCGGCCACCTTGAGGATATTGCAAATTAGGAAGGATGTCAGTAACCAGAAAGAGCCCCAAAGTATTTCCAAAAGTCAAGTTTCCTGTTTGGTGACCCTCTAATACTGCTTTCATAACTGGGGTGGTGAGAGAGCTATTTTCTTAAGGGGGTGGCAAAGTGTGATATCATTCAACTGGTCTTCTAACTGCTTAATCTTGACTTTAGGGGTTGATTCAGCTTAGCTTTATTGAGAAGTGAAGGTGGCAATGGATGGGAGGACACAGAATCCAAAGATTCAGGTTCTTCCACATCTTATTGTAATTGAACCTGCTGCACCACCTCATCACCATCTTTATCAGTCTGAAACTGTTGTGACCCCATGGACCAGAAGCCACCCATTGCTTTCTTGTAAATCTTTTTGACATTTAAAAAGCTTTCTCCCACTACAATTGTTGTTCCCCTTGGTAGGACAGACAGGGATTTGCTCATTATTTTGCCAAAGGTCTTAATATCCCTTTGGTAGGTGGTGCCTATGATTTTCCAAAGCTGTCACTCACTCCGAGTGATCCTGTCCTTTGGTAGGTTGCCTGTAACAGGCAAGCCAAGGGTCTATGATTTGCCAAGGGTCTTACTTTAAGTGACGTTGCCCCCTTGGTAGGTACCTATGGTGGCCAAAGGCTATGTCGTCCCTTGGTCAATCTGGACAGAGAGTCCTTTTTCCACCCCTATAACTCCCTCCTGCCATATTGCCGAAGGTTACACTTACTCAGAGTGATATTCCCCTTCAGTCCACGTCCGCTATCCTGCCAGCTACACCAGATGTCAATGTTGTCACCAAGGAAGCAGACTCCACAATGGATTGTAAACTCAAAGCTTGCAGGAGGTGGCCTCCCTGTGTGTGTCAGGGAAAAAGCCGCAAGCAACCTCCTCAGCTGCTATTTATTGAGAACAAGCTCCCCTACCCCAAACCTGACCCCTCCAGGGGAATTACACAGCTGATAAGTTTCCAAATGCTAACAGTCTGTTTTAGTCATCTAGTGATTGCTTATATGTTTCACAAAACTGCCACTTTGTCTCTGCAAGCCTGCTGTCCCGGTTCCTATGCATCTTGTTGCATAGGTTGCTACATAGGTTGTTCCATAGATCACTACATATGTTGTTACATAGGTTGCTACATATTTTATTACTGGGGTTGCTACATATCCTGTTACATAAGCTGCTACATATCTTATTACATATGTTGCTGCATATCCTGTTACATAGGTTGCTACAGCTACTGCTCATCTGGGGCAAAATAAATCCTTAGTGTCTCTCACTATCATGAGAAATAATAATTTATTTTTCCATCATTATTTAGAAGCCCCTTTTTAGAGCTTCCACTGGAGAGACTTCTTACATTTTCATACACATCACACTCATAGATATGCCTTATAATTCCATGATAAATTCTATATCCCAGTTTTAACTATGGATGCCAAATTCCGAAGACAATGTGAATGTCCAATAAGATACAAATGGTTAAAAAAAAATGTATGAATGCAGATCAATATAATGATCAGAACAAAGAAATGAAAGCAATTAGTATGACATGTAACATAAAATATTTGAAATACAACATTTCAAATTGAAAGAAACTATTATTGAAATTATATACAGAAATAAGTAATCATTTCATCTGAATATTGTTATATGAGTGGATGAGTACATAATATGTAATTTGGTTTTGTTTTTCAGAATACCTACATATCATAATTAAATCATAAGAAATCAATAAATTACTAACCCATTCTATGAATTAGTTTTACTCAAAAATTTCTCTGACCTATATCTAAGACTTTGAAAATATAGTATCTATTTCTGATACATTAGTTTTATTTGGAAAGGAGTAGTGGCCTTAAATAAGTCTAACATTAAGTAATTGAAATTGTTCCATGCTATGATGGAGAATGTAAGTTTTAAATAATTTAAGATGCAATATGTGATAGAATTTTTTCATTACCAAATTAAAGTTAAGCCTCAAACCAAAGTACAGACACACACACACACGTATATATGCAAACAAGAAGCAAAGAGACATATATATATATATATATATATGCAAACAACATATCATATATATGTATATCACATAATATACATATATATGCTCACACATAGGTACACACAGATATAAATGTAATCTAATATTTCTTAATACAATTTTTTTCTAACTTAGACTGTTCTTTGCACTCTAGAGCAATTGAGGGAATTACTTCATAGTATTCAACTGGGAAAAATCAGTTGAACTTTAAAATAACCTGATTTAACCTGATTAAGTATGTAATTTTCATCTTTTCCTCAGTTGTATGCCTTCTCTTCTATTGACTGTGTTGAGTGGAACTAATATTCACTCTGTCACCCAAACTGAAATACTTATCTTGTTGCAACCCTAGATAAAATAATAAGTAAGTGAAGAAATTATTTCATGTCTGCCTCATTATCTTTCTAAAACCTGTCCCTAACTTTTCATTGCAGTGATTATTGCTGGTGTCATGGCTGTCTTTGCCTGTTAAGGGATTATCTGAGATAGCCTTCTAACTGGTCTCTTTGCTTCTTGTTTGCCCTCACCTAATCCTTGGCTGATACTGCCGCCCAGAGCATCTGTCCCTTGAACCTTTAACAAACATAAATAAGCTACATCAAAATTTAATTATTTGACTTTATGAGAAAATGTTCTTGCCAACGTTATACATGATAAAGTATTTTTTAAAGAAAGGTTAAACCTACACTTAATCATGATAATACCAAAATAACAATATGCATATTTATATGAAACATAAAGGTTCTATTTCATTTATTAAAAACTTATGATAGCATGTATTTCTTTAAACAATAACAGATGAAATATGTAAAAGTTTGTTTAAGGGAATGGCACCCATTATGATATCTTCTTTAATACATTACACATCCTTTACTTACAAGTGCCTGTTTGAGCTTGGATATTTATTTTTGTTTTATTATTTTAAAATTATAATTCAATTATTATCAACATTTTTATTCCTATTGCTCCTGAGCTTTCCTAAAGACTATATAAGCATTCTCTGTTTAATTTTCACATTAATGTATGGTATAAGTTATTTCCATTTAATTGAGAACAAACATAAATCTTCAAACGTTTATGTAACTCACTCAAGAATTCAGAGTTAAAAAGTAGAAAAATGGGAAAAGAATACAGTTTTCTCCATTCTAAAGTGTAGTTTATTAAGACCTCCCTTGTACTATCTCTCAGTTCTTTTTTATGTTTCTTATTATTAAATTATAGTTGGTTTTACACTCATAGGTTATATAAGTCTTTTCCTCTCAATACCTTATTTTAACATGAAAAAAAATAAAAGTAGGACTCTATGCCTAATTTTTCACATTAAAACAGTTGCTCTGTAGCTGCTTCTGTGCTTTAAATGAAATACACTGACAAATATGAAATAAATGGAAATATAACAGTTCCCTAGCAATATTACAAAAGGACAATGACTATTAATGTTTAATTCTACCTAGAATTCTAAATCACATATTGCGTGTTTAAAAAATAATTGTTTACACTAATAAACAAAGATTTTAAATCAGTAGTTTTTCAAAGGTAGGAGCTGGTGAGCTGTGATATTAAATGCTGTGGAAAGATCATTTAAGATAAGGCAAACCGTAGGCAAACTACTATGACAGAACAGTGTCAGAGGCACATTTCACCTGGGTGAGTGACTAGAACCAGGCAATTGGTGGCAATTAAAATAGATTGCCATTTGACCCTTAAGGAAGAAAAGAGGTGATTTGAAGTGGCTCAGTGTTCTAGGTAAACGGCCATACCATCAGGGAAGGCTTGATTATGCCTGTAAGCAAAGAGGATGTTCCTTTTGAAGGAATCAAAATCAAAATGTATGCAGAGACAAGGGCAGCAGCAAAGCGTCTGGAAAGAAAAGCTAAAGAAGGAAACCTGCTATAGCTCAGAAACCTAATGAAAGAAGTATAAAAAGGTAGCCTTAATCTTTCTATTGAGAGCAGCAGAAAATTAGCTTCTGAGCACTGAGAGAAGACCCAAATGAGAAATCACAAATGAAGCACATACGTACAATCTGACTATAACTAACAGCAATCCTATTTTATATGTGTTTATGTGTTTCACCCAATCCTTATAACATACCTTTCAGGCAGAGGGGACAGAAAGTATTAGTGTCTATTTAACTGCAAAGGAACAAAGCCTCAGCAGTGTTAGGGAATCCGCCTATTGGACACAGAGGCAGAAGTGGAATAACATCCCTAGTCCAGGGAAAATGCCTGGTTCAGTGCCTATTTCATTACAATGCACCCCCAACCTGCATGCCCCATTAGTGACATAGTGATGCTAGAGAAAGTCACAGCTAGAGGTATGTCCTGCTCAGGCAAATAGTTAATGTGCTCTGCACAGTTTACAAAAGTAGTTTCCATAATAAATGGTATTTCTCTCTGGCCACATAAATGAATAAGGGGTGATAATGACATTCTCATTATTTTAGGAACATATTTGCATTTGTAATGATACAGCTCCTACCAGGCGCCAAAGCCATAGAGACAACTGTCTGAATTAATTATATTTGTTTGGCTGATTAGATAAAAAATGCAAACATAAACTGCACATCAAACTACTTTAAGATTATTTAATCCTTCTCTTGAAAGGGAAATGGGCTTCTGAAGCTGTCTTTCCTTTAAGCTCAAAAAAATAGATCATTAAATCAAGCAGCTAAAATGGTTCTTTATAAATTGCCCCCCAAATTTTTGCATTTTTCTCAAGGGTCTGAAGTAAGCATATCAATCTGCATAATATCAAGATTTATTTATTAATTTGTAGTTATTTCCTAAGATTAGCCTGCTCAATTTTCATGAACTAGTCCCCAGGCCTCTATGGGAAGGGATGACTGAAACTGTGTCCATTTAGCAGACAGCAACTTTGAAGTGGGGATAAGTGCAGCTAAAATCATCCCCCTGAAGTTCTCAAAACTGGGCAATTAGCTTTGCAGATGTGCTGTGTCCACACCTACCCTTTAATGATTACTAAAACCTTGTTAAATGAAGCAGTACCACTGCTCTCCTCTCTGCACACATCAGCTGCCAGCCTACCTCCAGTTTTCTAAGTTCTATAATGGAGCCTAAATGTGGCTGAAACCTTTTCAAAGCTTTGAACATTTTTGTACCTCATGTGTCACTTATCAGTGAGGAATAACTTGCAGAGTAGGAGCAGTGGTCCAAAGTCTTACTGTCTCTCATCTACAATACCTCCCATTTCCTTACCCCACCCTACTTTATTCTAAAGTGCAAATCAAATTTATCTCCTCCCTCCCTTCTTAAAACCTTTCAATGGCTCCTGTCACTTAAAGTCCAGAGTTCCAAATATGGCTCCAATCCATCTCCCAAATTTATTATTTTCTCTCCATATCTGGCATCACTAAACTATAGCTATCTGTCTGACTGTCTGTCTGTCTGTCTGTCTGTCTATCTATCTATCTATCTATCTATCTATCTACCTATCTATCTATCTATCATCTATCTACTCTGACTGTCTTCCCAACTATCCTTTAAACCACACTTCTACATATCTCCTAATTTCTACATATTATGACTTTATATTATCATAGATATATATGTAAATGCAAGTTCTTAAAATTCATAGTCCTTACTTTCAATTGGGCTTAAAATAATTATTCAGACCCTTTTAAGATGGCACTGGAGAAGAGGGAAGGGGTGGTACTTGTGTATGCATATGTATGTGTGCATATGTCTGTACTTATGCTTTTGAGATGTAGCTCAATTAGCATGGTTTACTCCTTTTTTTTTTTTTTATTGTGGGGGATTCATTGAGGGTACAAGAAACCAGGTTACACTGATTGCATTTATTAGGTAAAGTCCCTCTTATGATCGTGTCTTGCCCCCAAAAGGTGTGTCACAAACCAAGACCCCCTACTCCCTTCCTTCTTTCCTTCTCTCTACTCTACCCCCACCCCCCACTATATACAAGGTCATTAATTGTCCTTATATCAAAATTGAGTACGTAGGATTCATGCTTCTCCATTCTTGTGATGCTTTACTAAGAACAATGTAAAAATATGGAATGCTTCACAAATTTGTGTGTCATCCTTGCACAGGGGCCATGCTAATCTTCTCTTTATCGTTCCAATTTTAGTATATGTGCTGCTGAAGCGAGCACAGCATGATTTAAATTTTGAGTGAAAGGGGTAGGCTCTGTCTAGGACTTGATGTCTGTTTCATTTACCAAAGCAAAAGGGTCACCAACATCACTAATTATTTCTCCTTTGTAGGCCAGGATAGATAGTAAGAGACTCAGTTCTATAATAGAACTGGATTCTGCAATAAGAAAATATATAGTAGGGCTAAGTACATTGGATACTTTTCCTTCCATTCTGGAGATACTTTGCTAAGAAGAATGTGTTCCAGCTCCATCCATGTAAACATGAAAGAGGTAAAGTCTCCATCTTTCTTTAAGGCTGCATAGTATTCCATGGTATACATGTACCACAATTTATTAATGATCTTTGACAAGCCAATTAAAAACATTCAGTGGGGAAAAGACTCCCTATTTAACAAATGGTGCTGGGTGAACTGGCTAGCAACCTGTAGAAGACTGAAACTGGACCCACATCCTTCACCATTAACTAAGATAGACTCTCACTGGATTAAAGACTTAAACTTAAGACATGAAACTATAAAAATTCTAGAAGAAACCACAGGGAAAATTTTTGAAAGAATCAGCTTGGGTGAATATTTTATGAGGAGGACTCCCCAGGCAATTGAAGCAGTATCAAAGATACACTACTGGGACCTGATCAAATTAAAAAGCTTCTGTACAGCCAAGAACATAGTAAGTTTAGCAAGCAGACAGCCCTCAGAATG
>CAUYRH010002675.1:0-31715 GCA_963574655.1 Perodicticus potto
GTCAATTTCTTGTGAATTTCCTAGGCCTCAATTCCATGAATGGACTGTATCCATTCATTGATACACTCATTCACCTTGCCCCCGGCGGAAGGGACTGTATTCATTTGTTTCCTGGCCAAGGAACCCATACACCTATATATATCCTGAGACTAAAGGCCTAAAGGAGGAGATGGGGAAAGACCAGGAGAGAAACGGAGAGAGCTTCTCTCTCCTCACTTGAATTCTCTCCCTCTACCAGGAGCTTTAGTGTTTTCTGTATTTTTTTCTGTAAATAAATTCTGTCTTACCACTGGCGGGTGGGGAGGAAATAATGTAATGAAGAATAATAAAATACATGTATTTTAAAAAAAAAAGAAATTAAAAAAAAAATTTGGAAAGGCAAGAAATTTATGAAGACCACACCATCTCTGAAAGCAGAAGAGCATTTTTATTTTACTTATAAGCAAAAATACTTACAAGTAAAAATACAGGTTGAGCATCCTGATTCAAAAATCTGAAATCCTCCGGAAAAATGTAACTATAATTTTTTTGGAGTGCTGACCTAATGCCACAGGTGGAAAATTCTACACTCAACCTCATGTGACAGGCTGTATTCAAAACTTAATATCATGCACAAAATTATTAAAAATATTCTCTAAAACTGCCTTCAGTTATATGTATAAGGATGAGACATAAGTAAATTTCATGATTACACTTCAGTCCCAAACCCACATAACTCATTATGTATACACAGATATTCCAAAATCTAAAATACTTCTGGTCCCAAGCAATTCAGATATGAGATACTCAATCTATAACTCATGTCCTATGACTGAAAGTATTCAAATAACTCCTTACACTATGAAAAGTTCATTTAAAAAAACAAAGAACTAGGCATTTATTCTTCTTTTGAGATGCCAGGAGAAACATGATTTATTTCTGCTTGAGGAGAGAAAACATTTTCCAGAAAAGAATAGCCATCAATAAATACAGAGAACATGACAGATTTTAAGAAAAAAATCAAAATTATTAATTAAAAAGTTGTTTCAGAAATGATGTCAAACAATATTCCACAGAATACTTATTAATATTCAAAAGAAAAATATACTTTTGAAATATAAGATGTTTGATGGTATCTACCTTCCCATGTGATCAAACATGGCATCCCAGATAGGGAGACAACCTGATAAAAATGTGCCTCCTACTGGATGAAATCGTGCAGACAACAATACTTACACAGTTAAAAAAAAAAAGACAGAAATGCCTCTAGACCTAACTTCCAGTTAATGGAAATCCAGAGAATAGAGAAATACAAAAACCATTATGACAAGGAAAAAAATGTGACACATGCAGAATTTCAATAGACAACTCTTATGAACATTGCAAAAAGAAAATGAATAGGTATAAATTCTATTCTATAATTTAAAAGAAACGAGGGACCAAAGTAAGGAGTAAACCTTAATTAGACTTTGCTTTGAAGCAGTTCTAGACATATTTTGGGGATAACTGGGAAATTATAAAATATGGGCTCGATAATAGACAATGTAAAGTATTTTTTTCTGAGCTACAATATAATATTTGGTTATGTAGGAGAAAGTCCTTATTCTTAGGAATTACAATGGAAATTTCCATTTTCCATAATGTCACAACATATGTAACATATTCAAATGTTTCGGCAATTGCAACAAAAAAATAGCTGGGCAGTGTTGCAGGTGCTTGTAGTCTGAGCTACTTGGGAGGCTAATGCAAGAGAATCACTTACGCCCAAGAATTTGAGATTGCTGTGAGCTGTGATGTCACAGCACTCTGCCGAGGGCAACATAATGAGACACTGTCTCCAAAAAAAAAGTTTCAGCAAAATATATATATATACTATATAACATACATATACATTAAAATATAAATACCTGTTTCATCTAGGTAGTGCTACATGGATAACTACTGTACTACTTTTTGAATTTATTTTTATGCTTAGAACTCTTCATAGTAACAAGATTCAGGAAAAAAGTGAAAAGTAACAGGGCATTCCAAATTGCTATAGCATCTCTCGTTATCAAATGCCTTAAGAACAAACATAAACAAAGAGTGCAACCAAAAAGCAGAGAAAATCAAACTAGCTTACGTTATAAAAAAATTCACAATACCTCTGTACCCTCAATGAATCCTCAACAATAAAAAAAAAAGAAAAGAAAACAAAATACAGTAGTAGCTGTTACATTTGAAAAATAGGTAAATTGAATTGAGCTAGAAAAAGAAATTCACAATACAAAGAAAATGCTGTCCATATACAATGCATTAATATCCAGAGTACTGAAGTTCTTCACATAATTACATATAGAAATCAGTACAACACTAATTATCTACAACTGCTATTTAATCACCACTTTACTGAAAGAGAATTAACTTGTAGAAGAGTTTTAGAGAGGCTCTAAATTTTTATCATAAATTCATTTATTCAAAAATCACTAACTTTTATGATAAACACGGATGGACGAAGAAAAGTCAGATTCCATTCCTTTAAAAAAAGTCAGATTTCTAAAATATTTGCTGGAAAACCCATATATATAAGTAACAGCAACAAAAACAAAAAACTTACCACTTGTATTAAAAGCCATGCAGCACACTGGCTTCTCATGTGCAGGAAAGTGGGCCACAATACCATCACTGTCAGAATCCTCACTCACAAGTACCTTCACAGAAGGAATAAAACAAACGGAGGTTAATACGGCCACAGCAATAACTGAGCTTAAATTGAAGACAATACACAGGTCTGTCACAATACCTCAGAAATGACATTCTTTTACTAGATTGAAAGATTGTTCTTGTCAATACAAGGTTAGAATGCCACTTTAGGAATAAGAAAAAATAAAAAATGCACATAAGAACATCAGTCAAATAAACTCTAAAAAAAAAATAGACAATAAAAAGTTATTTCTTCAAGTACAGGTTCAGAAAGCATAAAATCAACGATTTAAATTCTTCACAAAATGTAACCAAATAGAACTTTATCCAAGGACAGGAAATACAGGGTGTCCCAAAAGTTGCTCCCAAATCACTATACATAGGGAAAATGGGAAATTGTAACTAACGTACCTTTATTTACAAAATATTCATTACACAATGTTATAAAGCGGTGGCAAATATTATCCAAAAGCAACCTACAAAGATAATACCTTTATGTGCAAAAGCTTTACAGAGATATAATATATATACAATAAATATCATCCTCTTTAACTTTACAGTTCAATGATTCCATACAGTTCCTATGACTATCACAACAAATGTGGTCTGAAATATCACCAACCTTTATGCTAATTTTCCTGCCTTTTTGTTCTGGTAGAATCTCCAATTCTGTCTAGCTACAAATATCAATTATGTTTATTTTTTTCAAAGAACCAATTTTGGCTTTTCTCCAGTATATCACCATTTGCTGTTCCATTGATTTCTGTTCAGGTATTTACTATATGCTTGGTTGTCTTGGATTTTATAATCTGCTCTTATTTTTCTACTCTCTTTCTCTAAGGGAAAAGCTTAGATTTATTAATTTCAGGACATTTTCCTTTCCTAATATAAAGCATTCATACTTGTAGATGTTCCTCCATGCAATACTATAGCTACATTCCATAATTTTGATAGGTTCTCTTTTCACTTCAATTCAATTTAAAATATTTTCCAATGATCCTAAGTTGTTTTTTTTTGACCCATGAGTTATTTATGAGTGTGTTACTTTATTTTCAATTTTTTGAGATTCCCCAAATTTAATTTTATGAATGATTTCCATTGTGCTTAGAGAAAAAACTTTGCTTGATTTCAATCCTTTTAAAGTTATTGAGATGTGTTTTATGGTCAAGCATATATTCCAACACGTAGAATGTCTCAGATACATTTAAAAAGTATGTGCATTCTGTAGGGTTTTTTGTTTTGTTTTGTTTTGTTTGAGACAGAGTCTCACTATGTAGCCCTTGGTAGAGGGTCGTAGCATCACAGCTCAGAGCAATCTCAAACTCTTGGACTTAAGTGATTCTCTTGCCTCAGCCTCCCAAGTAGTCCTCAGCCTGTGGACTACGAGCACCTGCCACAATGCCTGGCTATTTTTTGTTGCAGTTGTCATTGTTGTTTTAGCTGGCCCAGACCAGGCTTGAACCTGCCAGCCTCAGTGTAAGTGGCTGGCATCATAACCACTGTGCTACGGGCACCGCCCATTCTGTAGTTTTTTTTTTTTTGTGGAGTGTTAGGCAAGTTGGTTGTTTTGTTTTTTGAGACAGAGCCCCACACTGCCACCCTGGGGATGAGTGCCATGGCATCATCATAGCTCATAGCAACCATAAACTCTTGGGCTCAAGTGATCCTCATGCCTCAGCTTCCCAGGCACCTCCCACAATGCCCAGCTAATTTGTCTATTTTTAGTTGAGATGGGGTCTCACTCTTGCTCAAGCTGGTCTTGAACTCCTGAGCTCAAGGGCCCAGAGTGCTAGGTTTATAGGCGTGAGTCACCTTGCCCAGCAGGTTAATAGCACGAATCAAGTTTTCTAAGTCTTTTCTAATTTTCTGTCTAGTTCAATCAATCAGTTTTTAATAGAAAATTAGACATCCAAATTTATTTCATCCTCATAGGGAAAATCACAGAGGGATAACCCCTACCAAATATTGAGAGTGTTAAAATCTTGAGCTGAATTTATGAGCTAAGTTTTTTTTTTTTTATTTCATTCAGTGAGAGCACCCCAACCCTCTAAAAGTTTTCCTTTCAATTATGTCAGTATTTGACAGATATTTGTAGGGGCTCTGCAGTTAGGTATTTATATACTAATAATTTTATTATTTTATACATAGTAATAATTGTTTTGTCTGTAGCATATATTAATAATCATTTTAATATTGACCTTTTATCATTAATGATATGCCCTTCGTTTACTCTAACAATATTCCTGGAATTCAAATTTTTTGTCTAACATTAATAAAGCCACTCCACTTCTATTAGTTATTTGCTTGAAGATGCTTTTTTTGCTTCATTTTTATTTCATAATGAATTATTTTTGAATCTGACATGATTTGGATCTAACATTGCCTTTTAACTTGATTCCATTTACCATTCATAATACTATTAAGTTGCCATTCTGCCATACACTTTTATGTATTTTATGTGTTCACTCCTCCACTCCTGTACTTTTGTGTAAAGAAATATTTTTAGTGATATTATTTAAGTACTATGTTAATTTTTTTAGTAATTTTTACCAATAGCTAGATGGATTACAATATGCATATGATTTTATAATCTATTTCATGTTAATATTGATTGAATTGTCATAAAATACAGCTCTTTGTTTGACTATGCCTACATTTCCTTCCCACTTCTGTGAGCTATCATCCTTACATGCATTATCAATTTAAAAATAAATATTTCCTTAATCTTTTAATTTTTAAAGAAATTAAGAGAAATTTTTATAGTCTTATGTCTTCAAATATTTTTTCTACCCTTTTCTTATCTCTTTTTCTGAGACTCAAAATACACTATATTGATATGTGTGATGTCCCAAAAGTTTCTCAGGCTCTGTTCATATTTCATCAGTATTTTTCCTTTCTGTTCTTCAGACTGGCACTATATGAACCATAGCACCAGACTACCAGTGCATCATAATATCCTCATTCATTACCTACCAACTTCATTATTTTTAACTGAAAATATTCTTGTTCTTGGGTTTTTATGTTCTATCCAAATCAAATGAATCCACTCTATAGCAGTGTAGTTATTAATACTATGTCAGATGAAAATATCCTTTCAAGAATGTTAGTGAAATAATGATATCAGAAATAAAAACTGGAAAGAATTCACCAATGGTAAATCTACAGAAAAGGAAATAGAAGAAAAGAATATCCTTAGCAAAGGAAAAATACACTCAGATTGGAACTCAGTAAGTAATGCTGGGAAAAATGAAGAGCAAAATAACATATAAATATGAGAAAAATTTCAAGTGAATATTGATAATATTAAAGAACACAAGTCACGTACATTTCAGTTTAAACATAAATACAGAAATATAAGATTATACTGTTACTTAAGAAAGAAAGGGAATAAATATAGTTTTAGGCTTTGCACTATCCAATAAAAGGTAAAAGTACATTAACCTTTGATAGACCAAGGGTAGGACAGGATTGTTAGATAGAATCTTCTGCAATGGGTGGTGCCTGTGGCTCAGTGGGTTAGGGAGCCAGCCCCATGTTCTGAGGGTGGCGGGTTCAAACCTGGCCCTGGCCAAACTGCAACAAAAAAAAAAGAATCTTCTGCAATGATGAAAGTGTTCTATGCACACACTATCCAACAGCTCCAAAAACAGTGGCATATGACCACTCAACAAATAAACTGTGGCTAGTTTTACTAAGGAACTAAATGTATAATTGCATTCATTTTAATTTTAATTGAATATTTTTAAAAAGCGAATTTACAAGTTTATAGGAAAGGAAAACTTTTAAAATTAAAAGTATACTATCAACCTAAAATGATGTCATACAGAAACTTTTAATGTGTACTAAAAGGCGCTAAAAGACATCTGCTTCCTGTCTAGTTTTCTTTTGAAATCTACATTAAAAAAATACTGACATTTAATACTTTATACTAAGATATAGTCTGTTTAAAATTCACGTGTAGTATGACAGGATCCCAAATAGTTAAAATAATCTTGAAATAAAGAATGTTGAAGACAAACAATTCCTGACTTCAAAATATACTTCAAAACACAGTAATGAAAAATGATTGGAACCAGCATAAGAGCAGAGACAGAGCCGCAGTAACAGAATACAAAGCCCAGAAGTAAACTCTGCCATGCTATGTGATCAATACATTTTGACAAGAATTTTAGGACCATCTAATTGGTAAAGAGCAGGGTTTTTCCCTACAAATGGTGCTAGGAAAATCGGATATCCTGATAAAGGCTAGTCCCAGACATCCTAAATACCCTGGGTTGATCATTACACATTCTATACACATAATAAGATATCACATGGACCCCATAAATAGATACAAATATTGGGTATCAATTTTTTTAAAGATGTTCAAATGGCCAATAATCAAATAAAAAATGCTGAATATCACCACTGATTATGAGTATGCAAATTAAAACCATGAGATATTACTTCTCACCCATTAGGATGGCCATTATTTTTTAAATGGAAAATAATAAATGTTGGCAAAAATGGGGAGTAGGCTCAGTGCCTGTAGCTCAGTAGCTAGGGCGCCAGCCACAAACACAAGAGCAGGCGAGTTCGTATCCAACCGGGGCCTGCAAAACAACAATGACAATTACAACCAAAAAGTAGCCAGGTGTTGTGGCGGGCGCCTATAGTCCCAGCTACCTGGGAGGCGGAGGTAAGAGAATCGCTTAAGCCCAGGAGTTGGAGGTTGCTGTGAGCTGTGACACCATAGCACTCGACCCAGGTGACAGCTTGAGACTGTCTCAAAAAAAAAAGGGAGAGTAATTGAGACAATCATCTTCCCTGGTGGGAAGGTAAAATGTGCCAACCACTGTAAAAAAAAAGTTTGGTAAGTCTTCAAAATGTTAAACATAGAATTACCACAGGATCCAGCAATTTCAATTTTAGGTAGATACCCAAATGAATTGCAAGAAAACACTCAAATAGAAACTTGTAAACCAATGTATATACCAACATTATTCAAACTTGACAAGAGGCAGAAACAATCCAAATGTCCATCAATGGATATAGACAAAGTGTGGCATATCCTCATAAATTCAATGGAATATTATTCAGCCTTTAAAAAGTATGAAATTCTGATACATGCTACAACAGGAATGACCCTTACAACAATTATGCTAAGTAAAATAAGCCAGAAACAAAAGAACAAATATCGTAGGGTTTCACTATATGAGGTACCTAGAATAGGGAAATTCAGAAAAAGTAGAATGGTGGCTTTTCTTCCCTGCCTGGGGGAAAGGAAAAGGAAAGTTCTATTTAACGGGTAGAGACTTTCAGTTTGAGATGATGAAAAAGTTCTAGAAATGGATCATACGTGTAGTGATAATTGTATAATATTCTGAATGTACTTAATGCCATGTACATTTCATATGGTTGTCATATGTACATTTCACATGGTTGTTTAATATAACATGTTATACAGCCAACCGTTCACCAGTTCATAGACATTTAGTTTGCTTCTACTTTTTTGTTGTTATGCACAATTCTGCATAAACATTCACATGCAAGTTTTATGGTGAACATGTATTTTCATTTCTCTTGGGTATTTATCTCAGAGGCGAACTACTTAGTCACAAAATGTTTAACATTTTGAGTTCAGAAGAACTTCTAAACTCTTTTCCAAAGTGGAAGCTCAGTTTTACCTTATGGACGGGAGTGTAGAAGGGCTCTAAGTTTTGTTTACTGGCCACTGGTATACCTTTTGTGTAGAAATATCTATTAAAATCCTTTACATCTAATTATCATTCAGGAAAAAGAGTTCCAAAACCGCTTTGAAGAGTGGAGTAGGCACTGGCATCAGTGCATGGCTTCCCAACGGGAGGACTTGAAAGGACACCATAAGGGCTTTCAGCAATGAGGTGTGCAGCACTTTAGGACGATAGTTGTCATGTCTCATATGTCCTTCAGTGGGTGAATGGTTAAACAAACGGAAACATCCATACAATGGAATACAATAGAGTGATTATAAAGTATGAACTACACGCAAGGCCTAAATATATTTCAAGGGCATTATATTTAGTGAAAAAAAGTCAATCTTAAAATATTATATACTAAGCCAGGCGCAGTGGCCCACACCTGTAATCCTAGCACTCTGGGAGGTAAAGGTGGGAGGATCACTTCAGCTCAGGAGTTTGAGACCAAGCCAAGCAAGAATAAGACCCCATTGGCGGCGCCTGTGGCTTAAAGGAGTAGGGCACCGGCCCCATATACCAGAGGTGGCGGGTTCAAACCCAGCCCCAGCCAAACACCGCAAAAACAAACAAACAAACAACAACAACAACAGAAGAATAAGACCCCATTTCTACTAAAAATAGAAACATCGGCCCAGCATGGTGGCAGACACCTGTAGTCCCAGCTACTCAGGAGGCTGAGGCAGGAGGGTCACTTGAACCCAGAAGTTGGAGGTTGCTATGAGTTAGGCTGATGCCAGGGCTAGGTGGGGCAACAGAGAGAGATTCTGTCTCAAAAAATATATATATTACATACTACATGATTTGATTTACATAACATTCTCAAAAATCGCAAAACTACAGAAATAGGGAACACATTAATGGTTATTAGCAGAAAGGATGGGGGTGGTGAATGGGGTGAGAAATGGGCATGAATATAAAGAGGTATCTGTTGATGAAACACATTGCAACAGTTCTGTATCTTAACCAAGGTGGTGGTTACATGAATCTATACATGGGACAATATTTCATGGCACTATACATACCCACAAATATAAACAAATCAAAGAGATTAAACAAAAGGGGAAAACTGAATAAGGTCTACAATCTAGTTAACAAAAATGTGCCACTGTCAATTTCCTGGTTTTGATACTGTACTATAGTTATATAATGTGTAACCTAGGCCAGGCACAGTGGCTCATGCCTATTAACCTAGCGCTCTGGGAGACCAAGGCGGGTGGATTGCTTGAGCTCAGAAGTTGGGAGACCAGCCTGAGCAAGAGCAAAATAAAAATAGCTGGGCATTGTGGAGGAGGCCTGTAGTCCCAGCTACTTGGAAGACTAAGGCAAGAGGATCACTGGAACCCAAGAGTCTATGGTTGCTGTGAGCTTTGACATCACAGCATTCTAGTGTGGGCAACAAAGTTAGACTATATCTCAAAAAAACAAAAAAATTAACGTGTAACCTGATGGGCACAATGCTTTGTATCTATTCACTACTTGGGAGGACGAGCTGAGAGGATTGTTTGAATCTGGGAGTTCAAGACCACCCTGGGCAACACAGAGACACCATCTCAAAAAATTTAAAAAAAAAAATGTTTTAAAAACATTGCCATTCAGGCAAAGGTGGAGTAAGCCAGGTAAAAATCATATGTATATATGTACATATGCAACTTACTGTGAATCTATAATGATTTCAAAATGAAAAGTTAAAAATATAGGCTCAGCGCCCATAGCTCAGCAGTTAGGGCGCAGGCCACATACACTGAGGCTGGCAGGTTCGAATCCAGCCCAGGCCTGCTAAACAACAACAATGACAACTACAACAAAAAAATAGCCTGGTGTTGTGGCAGGCACCTGCAGTCCCAGCTAATGGGGAGGCTGAGACAAGAGAATTGCTTAATTAAGCCCATGGCACAATGTGAGCTGTGATGTCACAGATCTCTATCGAGAACAACATAGAGAGACTCTGTCTCAAAAACAAACAAACAAAAAACAGTTAAAAATATATACTATGTAGCAAGTTTTGAGTTGCTCAGATTTGGGAACATGAAAAATGTAGTTGTTATCTGTATCTGTCATATAACAAGTAAAGTCATGAATCTATTTTGTATCATTCACATGAACAGTCCACCCTCAAACAAGAGTTAGGAACACCAGCCCCCTGTGCTGTTGAAAACCCAAATATAACTTATGACTCCCCCAAAACACAACTACTAAAAGCCTACTGTTGACGAGAGGCCTTATTAATAACATATTAACACAATTTTTGTGCATTATACATACTTATATACTATATTCTTTATATTTTTTATCCATTTATTGTATTTTTATTTGTCATTAATGTGAGAGTACAATTAGGTTATAATGTTTCCATTTCTTAGGTAGAGTCCCTGTTGCAGTTGTGCCCTGAACCCAGAAGACGTGCCATATACCTCCACATGGCACCAATTAAGTGAGAACACACCTATTCACCTCCTTCCATCCCGCCCCTTCTTTTTTCCCCTTTACCCCATATTGAATTGAGTTTTTCTCTTATGTGGGTGTGTATTAGATAATCTGCTGGCTTCATGTTAGTATTGAATACATTGGATAGTTGCTTTTCCATTCTTGTGATACTTTACTAAGAATGTGTTTCAACTCCATCCAGGTTAATACAAAAGATGTATAGTCTCAATCTTTTTATAGTATTCCATGTTATACATATTCATCCATTCCTGTGTTATGGGCACTTGTGTTGATTCCACATCTTGGCAATTGTGAACTGAGCTGCGATGAATATTCCAGAGCAAAAGTCCTTATGCTAAAATTATCTTTTTACTCTGGACAGATACCTAGTAATAGGGTTACAGAATCAAATGGAAGGATTACTATAAGCTCTTTGGGGAGACTCCATACTTCTTTCCATATTCTTACAATGAAGGAAGAGAAAAGGAAATATTAACAACAACAAAAGACACAGAAAATATATTTACTATTCATTAAGTCAAAGTATATCAATCATAAATGTTTTTCATCCTTGCTGTCTTCGCAGCTGAGGAGGAAGAGAAGGAGAAGAGGAAGTGGCAGGAAGAGTTGGTCATCTTATCTCAGGTGTGGTTGTGGCTGAAGAAATCCATATACTCATACAAGTAGACCTGTGCAGTTCAAACCTGTGCTATTCAAGGGTCAACTATATTTTCATTTTTCTGCAAAAACATTTACTTCCGTCTTTTGCTCATTCTTCTACTTTAAACTTCATCTACATTCCCTTCTCTTCCACATATCATAACATGTGTCTTTCCAACACAATTACCATTGAATACTCAACTGGATGACAATAATAAAGACAGAAGCCATCCAACAAAAAAGCACACTAATCTTGATTCATAGCAAAACCTCATACCACTTAGTAAGATTCTTGTAAGCTTCTCTTTACAGATCTCACAAATATAAACACAGAGATGTTTTGGGGAGAATTCTCTTGACTACATCATCACCTTCCCTAAAATACCTACTCAAATAGTAAATACCAAAGCTATCCCTTTTCCTAAGATATGCAACCTTCACTTACCGCCTACTTAATCAGGGTGAACCTCTAAGTATGTATTAACAGGATGACTATATTACACAAAGTAAACCACATTAATTGATACAAGGTGGATAACCCTTCACCTTATAAATAAAACATCCCAGGAGCCATTAAACAACACTTGTTCTCAGGGCAAAAAAATAGCTTAGGTTTACGTCGTCATGCTGAGGTACTGTATTTTATTTCATTTTATTTCATTTTTTGAGACAGTGTTTCCCTCTATTGCCCTGGGTAAAGCATCATGGCATCTTCATAGCTCACAGCAATTTTAATCTCTTAGGCTCAAGTGATTCTTTTGCCTTAGCCTCCTGAGTAGCTGTGACTACTGGGACCTGCCACAACATTTGGCTAGTTTTTCTATTTTTTTAATTTATTTTATTTTATTTTTTATTAATTTTTCTATTTTTGCTCAGGTTGGTCTCAAACTCCTGAGCTCAGGCAATCCACCCACCTTAGCCTCCCTGAGTGCCAGGATTACAGGTCTGAGCAACCATGCCTGGGCTCAGGCATTTCATGTTTATTACATATTTTGCCACATTGCTAACTGCAATTATACAAAAGTGCAAAAGGCAAATATACCACCTAACTTATCCTAGTCAGGAAACACTTTAGATAAAAACATGAAAGTAACACAGATAAAAATGGACACAAATTCAATCAAATCCATTCATTTATAATGCAGTTACCGCGCAATTAATCAATCGCCCTAAAATCAAACTAATCACTACGGCATCAGAAAGATGATGAATCAGATTTTATATACTACCACTACAAACACAAAAATATCTTTATTAAAGATTCAGTAGATTATACAGCAAAAGGCAACACAACGTCAGCTTTCTGTATACATCCTGAACCATCTATGGCCAAGGAAAAACATTACATTTAAGGTTAAATCTCAGTGGAAAAGTTTAAAAGTGATAAATCTATGACATTAACCCCTACGGTCTTTTTCATACAATCCAACACCACCTAAAAACAGCTTTATACTCCAAACAAACTATTTACCAGAGACAAAAATGTCTCATTGACAGAAAACAGATTCACATTAATTAAAAGAAAGACAGGCTGTATTACTCCGTAGGAATCTCGTTGCTTTAAAAAATATAATTCTTTTAAAATGTACACACCAATTTACCTTTTATAAAAAGCAATTTCTTTCCTGTCTTCCCAACAGAATTTTTAATCAAGTTAAAATGGCAGAACATGTCATGAGTGGGAGATTATGGGAACCAATCAATAATAGAAAAGATAAAATTTTTCATGTTGAACGACCTTTGAGATTTTTAACTTTTTAAAGCTAGCATCTCTATGATTCCTCCTAATAAACATTTTTAGTTATTTCAAGTGCTAATGCATTTACCACAAATGAACATCTGCAACTCCACACTCTACAGTCTATTTCCATACTCCAAACACTTGAGATTTTCTTTTATAAAGTCATAAAAAGTTAATGAACTTAAAGAAAAAAAATAGTAAAAATTAAGCCATATTTTAAAAAGACTTAAAAGTTATGCTTTTTACATAATTATTCTATATGTCCTCATACATCAATATAAAAAATACACTAATACACAAGTTACAAATCTATTTCATCAAAAAATATTAAGATAACATTTTCTACTTTGAAATGACCACAAATCTCTGTCAACAAATGCTAAATTAACAGATGTATGGCCCTAGACAATGTTGAGGAGGGCTGTTACTACCTAATAAATGTGACTGGTCATGTAGATGAATTAACTAAGAATAAAAAAATCAAAGAACAGAGGGAATTTCTTTACTCTTAACACTCATAACACTAAAGGTTTATATATTTAATTCCAATTTAAAAAGAAAACATCAGTCTACATCGGCTAATTAACAGACACAGATACAAAGTCATGGCAGTCAACTGAAAACTTGGCTAGCATTTCATCAAAGTAAAAAAAAAAACAAGTCTGTAACATATTTGGTTAACCACAAAGATAGGAGAGGCAGAGTATTATTATTCAGATTTCAAAAAATATATAAAATCCAAATTTAATAACCAAGAATTTCAAAGATTTTATTCTAATTGCAGTAAGGTGCACATTTTCTTGAAGTGCCCTTGATCTTACTATAGGAACTAGTACATGAGTAGCTGCCAAATGTAATCTCTCATTAAGATGTCAACCCATATATACTAGAAGCAGATTCTCTCAAAAGACCATGCAATATTTAAGGTTAATGCTTTAAAGGTTCACATAGTTTCTAGCCATGTGCTCTGAATACACAATTGAATATACTGTATGTACTATATACAACCTAAAAAAATAACTTAGCTAGTGAATATTGTCCTACTCCTATGTGATTCTAGGAATTCATTTTAGATTCTATAGTTATAGCAATAATTACAAACTACGAGAATAAAATCTGCCTTTAAGAGTTGTATTTTAAGAATGAAGGCTATGATACAAAAGAAAACATTTATGACCACATGGGAAAAAAACACAATCCAATTAATATCTTGCCAGCAAGTTTTAGATGTAAGCATAATGTATACATCCACGTTCATAATTACCAATTCTAAATGTTTCTAAACCTAGATTTTAAAAACTACAAAAATCTGTTTCATCTGAAGATACTATTGCCATGTATATGTTCTGATGTTACTTTAAGATTTCCTGTATTATTTTTTATATTGATAAGGAAATAGGTTGTAATTTTTTGTATTATTCACTAAATTATATTACTTCTTACTTGCAAAGATCAATTAATTTTTTTAAATTACCCCAAATATATGGTCTTGTCTTTAAAAAAATGTATTAATCTTATGATTTATGTTATAATAAATGTCATTACACACAAAAAAGAAACCTTATTATGAACTGAACAGTTATAAAGAGCTATATAATTATTTATTTATGAAAGAACTGGTCTCACAAAGATATAAAAATCTCTTAGATTCTCCACTTCAGCTTCAGATTTGATGATTTAATAATGTTTGAAGTAGCAGGTATTAACATGTTACTCATCATCTGTTGAAGAAAAATCTAACCCGAATAATTTCTAAAATTCCAAATTAATAATTTCCTATGCCAAATACATTTTTGCTGATCTTGATCTTAGCCCAATCTCTGCAGGTAACACATATTGCAAGCGCCAAAAGGTCCTACCTGGCCCTCTCCAACTGTTTCAGTGTCAATAACTGTGATGATGCCTGGGACCAAAGGACTCCTTCGGGAATTACTGTGGATGGAAACATCATCTTCCGTCACACCTGAAGGCAGTGTGCCTGTCAGCTGAGTCACTACTTTCCCAACCATTGTCAGGCCACTTTTCAATGTCTGTACAAAGAGAAATAAAACACATGACTTCACATCAGTGTTTGGATTCTAAATAGAAATATGCAGTCTATTAAGTCTCCTGTTCATTGTATTAAATCCTTTATTCTCTTATAATCTTTAATATAGCAGCAAAGTGTGCCAGAAATTCAGTATGACTTTTAACATGATCCTGAAACTTAACTTGGAATATCTATATTAGTTTGAGAGGAATGGCATCAGTAAAATTCCCATAGCCACCCTGGTGGGAATAAAGCTACAGTCAAATAATTAAACATTAAAGGTCCAAATGTGATTAAAGCAATAATTAGATTAAAATTAAAAGGGAAAAGTATTTTCCAAGGAAACTTCCTATTAAAACACCATATAACTAAGACTAGTAATATACACATTATTTTATTGTAGCGAAGTTCCACGGTTCCTTTCCTACTAGTCAAGTCTCATAACATAAACTGTCTACAGATTTCCTCAAACACTTCGATTTTATAGAAGAGAAAATTAAGGCAAATAAAGTTAAGCAAAACAGCAGCTCAAAGGGGTCCTCAGTGACAGAGTCAAAATTCAAAACCAGGACTGTCTCCAGAGCCTGATTTTTAACCACTGTCCTGCACTGCCTTGTAATTGAGTATTCCTGTTACTACTGATGATCTCAGTTAATACATACAAAACAAAGATGCCTAATTAGAGGGGTGGGGGAGGAAAAACTAAGAACTAAAATAACATATACTAATAAATACTTAAATAAAATGGCCAGCAAAGCTATCTGCTGAATTCAAGGAAAAAGAAACTTACAGCAAACTAAAACCAAGAAACAACCACAAATCAATTGTAACTGTTTTGCTTAGTGCTAAAAACTCAAACTGCAGTGATTATAAAACACATTAGCCTTCCTCAATCACTAGCCAAACGTTTCTTTCAATAATTCACAAGAAATGACTTACACAAAGTCTGTTAGAGTGTTGTCAAGTAAGCCTCTGAAGGACCAACAGAACCAGGCAGCACAGTGTATTGATGTCAAGAGAAGGCCAGGAAGCCCAATTAACCTCTGAGATGCTTCAGCTGATGTACCTACTCCATTAATGATAATAGAGATGCTCCCACTTAAATGTAGCTATCCCTTTATCAAAGGAATGCCTTTTAGTTTTAAAGTCTTTGATTGTGTATCCTCCCCATTTACCCCTGAGCGTATTATTTCATGCTCTTATACCAATGAACAGGAATAAAACTGAAAGAACTAGAGTGGAAAGTAATGTACCAAAGCAAACCACACGATAACAGTAAAAGTTAGCATAAGATAACCAGGGAAATTATCTACAAAGAGGAAAGCAAAGGTACATGATACGTGAAAAGTTCTCGACATTTCTTAGAATAAAAACTATGACTGTTGATGGAGTCATCTTACTAGTAGACAAAAATCTAAACTCAAAACTTAATAGTTACCAAATCTGTAATTTGCATAGTAAGTTACAAGATAGTGCTATTTATCACAGTGCATTAATTATGCAGGAGGACAGGGTAAGAGAAGAGTGCTGGAAGTTTTCTTCATTAGTAAAGATATTTGCTTTTAGGGTAAATTTGTTCCTACATTTGAATCAAACACATCTCTAAGCCCTGGTGTCCAGAAGTAATCTGTAATGTTATTTAAGAACTCTGACACTACATATTTAGAAATCTAAGTCATCTCAGCAATTTGTCTTTCCACCTGATTTTGATAAGGCAAGTACATATATTTGATAATTTCCTTAAATACATACAAAAATTGTAAAGGTTAAGCAAAAATTAGGAATACAGAAATCTTAACTGTGACAAATGGAGATGATAAATTACACTGTGTTGTCCTTACAATTTGAGGTATCTAAATTTAAAAGTTCATTAAATCCCCAATTAATCTTTTATAGGAGTACTCACAGAACACAACTGTAGCTGTAAGACAGCTGAACATCAGACTATAGCCAAAGTGTGAGAAAATCCGTTATGACCTATAATTCAAATGAGCATGGTACTTATTCTGTTCTGTTGGAAGCAGATTTGCCAAAGGGTCACTAGTCATCTTTAACCTTTCCCATGCCATATCAGTTGTCCTGCCTATCCATTAGTGCTAATGGTGCTGCTCTCACAAAAGCTGTTAGCTGTCATTAAGAAGTTATCAGATAACAAGAGAAAACAGAAGCATTTTTATTAAATCAATTGACCATACTCGGGTTAAAACACATTAAATAAGACAGTTATGAGGGAACTAGAAAATACCCAACAAGATTTTATAAATGTGTCAAGTAATCTCTTCTGAATAATTTTGATATTAATTTTTTCCTTTATCACTATCATAGGAAATTCCTCACCTTAATATTCTTTATGAAGAAAACAAAATCAATTGTTATGAAAGTCAAAAGAATAAAGGCAGTAGTATAAATATTGTATGGGTGCTATTTGGAAAAACAGGAAGTATAAAAAGGATTATTCCCTCTAAAGAGCTCCAAGCACATGTGCAGTGAATATATTTATCCTCACAATTGCACAGTAAGACAAAAAAATTAAAAACCAAAAATCAATAATTAATCTCTCCATACACCAAAGTGGTTAAATAACCTCCATGAAGCCACAAAGGAAACTGAAAGAGTAAAAGTTATAATTATTGTTTCAGAGAAAGTGTTTTAGCAAATTATCTGTATAATTATTTTAAGACAAGAATTTTTCTCAAGAAGTACATATTACAAGGCTTTTTACATACTTTTCGTGTTATATCTCAAAAAATACCATATTATCTAGAAATGATAAAATGGTAAATACTGAGAAAATTTATTTTCTATTTCCATGACAGGCTAGGTAAATTAGATCAATCTTACCAATGAGAACATCTAGGAAAACAGAAGAGAATATTTTTGTAAAATGATGCTTGAAGGTATTGAACATTTATAGTGAAGAGTTACTAAATCAAAGTCCAAAAGAACAGGAAATCTAGACTTTTGAGGTGGGCATTTAGGCTTAGAGGAATCTGTTGATTCTAGAAGGAGCTACAAAGATATTTACTAAGTGGTACTTTTTTGTTTTTCTTTTTTAAATTTATTTATATTATGTTATTAAATCATAATTGTGTACATTGATGCATTTATGGGGTACAGTGTACTGATTTGATTTACAATGTGAGGGTGGTGCCAGTGGCTCAGTGGGTGGGGCACTGGCCATATACACCGAAGCTGGAGGGTTCGAATTTAGCCCGGGCCTAGTAAAACAATAATGACAACTTCAACAACAACAAAAAAAAGATAGCTGGGTGTTGTGGTGGGCACCTGTGGTCCCACCTGCTTGGGATGCTGAGGCAGGAGGGCCACTGGGCCCAAGATTTTGAGGTTGCTGTGAGCTGTGATGCCACAGGACTCCACCCAGGCCAATAGCTTGAGACACTGTCTCAAAAAAAAAAAAAAAATGGAGCTGGAACATATTCTTCTTAGCAAAGTATCTCAAGAATGGAAGAAAAAGTATCCAATGTACTCAGCCCTACTATGAAACTCATTTATAGCTTTCATATGAAGGCTATAACCCAATTACAGCACAAGAATATGGGGAAAGAGGCAGGGGCAGGCAGGAAAGGGGGGAGGATGAGTGGCAGGAGGGTAAATGTTGGGATCACACCTACGGTGCATCTTAAAAGAGTACAGGTGAAACTTACTAAATGCAAATATAAATGTCATAACATAATAACTAAGAAAATGCCATGAAGGCTATGTTAACCAGTTTGATGAAAATACTTCAGTTTGTATATGAAACCAGCACATTGTACCCCATGATTGCACTAATGTACACAGCTATGATTTAATACCATAAAAAAAAAAAAGTATCAAATGGCTATGGTCAAAATAAAACATGATATTAGGAAAAAAAAAGATATACAGTGTAAAATGCTTACATTGAACTGATTAACACAACCATCACCTTGCTTACTTATTTCTTGTGGTAAAACAATAGTGTCCCAGAATTCCATTATCATCTCAAACTCAGAACTGTTTCTAAAAGTTGTTTTTTTTTTTTTTTGCAGTTTTTGGCCAGGGCTGGGTTTGAACCCGCCACCTCTGGCATACGGGGCCAGCACCCTACTCCTCTGAGCCACAGGCGCCACCCTCTAAAAGTCTTTAAAATAAATTCATTGTAATCTAATTCTCTGCACCCTCAAATTAACCTAAAACAATAATTAAAATAAAATAGAAGTCTGGTATATAAGGAGTCAAGATATCATAAATGAGAACTAGTAGAAACAACAAACATCAGAAATAGACCCAAAAGGGAGCCAGACATAGGAATTACCAAAACTGACTTTAATATACCCAGGTTTACTGCATTTAAACAAGTTTGATAATTTGAGAAAAATCGAGATCTAGAGAGCCAGAAACTACCACTATTTACTAAAAGATTTTATCAACAAATATGTCCAACGTTCTCAAATAAATCTTGAGTGATAAATTAGCCTTATATTATGGGATTATCCCAAATGAATCACGACTTATCATACATCCTATATATTGCTTGATTTTTTTTTCTGCTAATATTTTGTTTAGGAATTTTCACATCTACGTTCCTGTGTTAGAATTACAGCTTTCCTCTTTTATAATGCTATTGTAAAATGTTGGTAATAAGGTAATCTAGTGTCATAAAACAAAATTAGGCATAATACAATTTTTCTTATTCTCTGCAATAAAAATAATAATATTGCCATTGTTTACTCTTAATTGTTAGACAGAATTCTCTGTGGAAGACTTCTAGGTCTGAACACATCTTTGTGAGTTTCTTCCCCCAAGTAAACTTTATATTCTCTCAAACAGAAAAACACAGGAGTTATAAATATAATGAACTTCATAAGGTAACAAACTAATAGGAGTGCAGCCCACAGTGTAATAATAACAAAGACAGAGAATATATTTAGAAATATACTAATTACAGAAGTCATTTTGATGTAGCCACCATACAAAACTGGAAGGCTAATTTAACCACAGGTAATATATAATACCTTAGTAGGAGGAATAACCATCTAAGCAGTGAAAGCATTGCAACTTTCCCTCTTTTCTATATACAGTAACCACATATTGAAAGTAAAATGAAGGAGCCCTCTTTGACTGGTAGAAGTTTTAGCTAAAAAACTTAAAAATATGTTTAATGAAATTTCAAAATATTCATGTTCTCTGACTCAGGAGTCTAATATTGTTTGGAACAGCAAAAAAAAGTTTTCGCATCCAAATAACATTACCTGAATATGAAAAAAAAGTTTTCAAAAATAATTAATGGTGTAAGTTAAAAGGTCAGAGTACAATATATGATTGAACTGAAAGTGTTTCTAAAATGTGTAAAAGTGTATGTATACATACACAGACACACAAGACTATCAAAAAATGGGTGATTTTAATGTTCGTGACTATACCCCTTCTTTCATTTTGTAAATTTACAACTATAAATACGAATAAGCATTAAAATCAGGCAAAGAACAACTAAAATTAAACACTATGCACTTTATTCAAAAACTAATGGCAAAATTTTGTATATTGCCACAACTAATAATAAATTTCAACACCCCTGTTAATAATGACCAATGGCTTACTGAAAGTTGTCCTGATTCAGGTTTATATTAACCAATTTCTTAGGGCCTTTAACATGGGAGACACGAGCATATGCTTCACGGTTACCAATACTGAGATAAGGGAAAGTAGACAGTTTGCTCTTGTTATTTTCAAACATATAAAGTCTAGCCTCATTACAGCATATCCTCAACAAAACACTCACTGAACGAAGGTCACTTTCTTTTTATATTAGCACACAAATACATAATAATAGCAAACAAGAGCTGAAAAGTTACCCATTTTACAGCGGAAAATTATTCAAAATGTTAAGACCCTGATCCAAATGTGTGAGACAGCTAAGACTAAAAGGAGTCTAACACTTGAGAAACAGACCTCATTGTGGTATTTTGTAAATAAACGAATAGACTGACACAGGAGATTTTTCGTAACTACTCCTAGACTGCTCTTCACTGAAGTAACCATCATAATTTAAAGATTTCGGAAGTTTAAAAAATATAGTGCTGCAAGCATAAAGACGTACTTGTTAATTTCTTTTTGGGTGACAGATGTAAAGTTTCTCTCATCAAATCGAGGAACACATTCTAAAGCACATCATGTAAGCATTTGTGATCAATCTCGAAGTATTTTTTTGTATTTGTTTTACATAAAGCAGTGTGACCTTTGATTCCTTCCCTGTGGTTTACTTTAAACTGTTGCTCTTTTCTAAATAGTTGTGCTTTCTATTACACACTGTCATTTCGATTCACCCTGCCATCCCTATTATTAGAACTGTTTTGTTGTATACTTCACAATTCAAAAGGATAGTGGTTATAAGAATACCTTATAATCAGCATAAAGTTTACTAGCCATAATCAAAACTAACTCTCACACACACAAAAAGAACTCATTTGACAAACATGAAGGGGGAAGCCCCTTGCTATGTAATAATCTTTGAAAGTGCCAAGGGATTGACTCGAGTTTTCATGAAGAATAATAGTCTTTTCACGTGAAGAAGACTCAAAAATGTTTAAAGATGCAAAGGGATGTCTGTGTAGGTAGGATAAGGAAAATCACAGACAAAGAATCCAGAAGTCACTTTAAAAGCTTTTTTCAAATGTGCTATCAATTAGATAATAAACTACGGTAGTTAACAGACTTAAATACTTAAAAATTGGAAATGATACTTTAATCAAGTATTATTTACGAAACTTGAGAGATTAAATATCAAATCACGAGTGACAAAAAAAAAAAAACTGTGATGTACTTAAGTTTATTCCACATTTGTGAATAAAAATGGAAGGGACAATCTCAACACAATTCAAGAGAGAAACCTGAAAATTATTCCACATAATCACAACTCCCAGGGACTTCCGAGGTACTCACTTTAGCAGCACTAATGACTGTGGCAGTGTAAGACTGAATGTTGTCTCCACAGGCTCCGCCACGGGACTGATGACATCGAATCAACTGAGGGGAAAAAAACAGAAAGAGAGAACCAAGAAGTGAATTCTATTAGATTGTTTAACTCTACAGGCTATTAGGATAGAGCTTATTTACCATGCATAATGATGGTGGCGGGTGGGAATGTTTGCATGAGTGTATTTCAGACAAACAGCTAAAAGCCCTGCTGAGACACTTCTGTCCCTTTTTATAATCTGCTGGTGCCACTCAGACAGTTGCATGCTTAACTCTAGTTTTAATTACAAGAAGAATAGTCTTTAGGAATTCATAAACTCCAAAATGGTAGGATTTGGAGTCTGGCACCCTTTCCACAAATAAATTTAAAAAGTATAATCAAAGGACTTTCACATGACTTCCTAACGTTAAATATTTAACATGCTAACAAATTGGATGTTTTGTCCTTTTAAATCCTCTGCAGGGATTGTAAAAGGAAACAAAAATTAGACAAAAAATTTTGTCATCTTTGCATTTTCAATTGTGTAAAAAGCACAAGTTATGCCTAAATCGACTGTGACACATATACTAGCTGTCCACTTCAGAGGGCTTATTGCCTTTACAGTTAGGAATGAAGAAGACATACTCTTACTTGTTCCTGACATAAGTAAATGAACCTGCCAGTTTTCAAAGTGAATCATTACTTTGATATGCATGATTCTCTCACATACTAAGCAATAAACCAGGATTAAATTCTCCACTCGTCCTATACTTCCTATATTTAGAAAAAAAATTGATATGTACATTTAAAACTTTTTAAAAAATAAAATGATTCTTTTTTTTTTTTTTTTTTGCATTTTTTTGGCTGGGGCTGGGTTTGAACCCACCACCTCCAGCATATGGGGCTGGCGCACAACTCCTTTGAGGCACAGGTGCTGCCCTTAAAAAATAAAATGAGAGGTGGTGCCTGTGGCTCAAGGAGTAGGGTGCCGGCCTCATATACCGGAGGTGGCGGGCTTAAATGCGGCCCCGGCCAAAAAAAAACTGCAAAAATAAATAAATAAATAAAATGATAAGAGTAGAGTATTAAAACATCACCCCACTGTAACATGAGTTTTTAAAAGCCTCTGTAATTCACAAAGATTCTGTATCTCCCAAAACAAAAATTTGATCTGCTTTACATAGTTTAAAAACAGGGCCTTTGATAAAGATTAATATGTATTCCCTTTATTCTTAACTCAAAATTTTCTCCATCAGTGACACTGCTTTTTAAAAAATCCGTCAAAGCAATATTAATAGAATAGTATGGAACCTTTCAAAAGTCTGATATGGAAGTCAAGTTATTTTTTAGGCAATCCTTTATGCCACACGGAATGACTGACTACTTGAGATTCTGAGGAGAGTGGTGAGGAATTTTCCGTATGATAAGTAATTAGCAAATGTGGATTCACATAGAGTAAACTAAAGAATTTGAAAAGTTATAAATTTGGCTAATAAAAAGAATCAGTCTCTCTTTCATTCACTTAACGATTCATCCACAAATACGCATTCAAAGAATTATGAAAATTATCCCTCTGCTGCCTCCTGCTGCATGAATAAGGAAAGACAATATTTTGGAAAGTTCTATTTATTCCCTGCTTCAAGGTATTTAAAATATTCAAGGACACAATGTAAAAATAAACAACAAATTGAAATTCAATCACAACTGAGTAAGCATACCTACATAAAAATAACTAATCCAGAAATTTTGCTGTAAAACTCCTCAGAGCACAGTTGTATCTTGGTTCAACAAAATTAAAGATGAGCAAGAATTCTCAACAGTGCAAATCTCTACCAAATAATAAAATTTCCATGAAACATAGTTAAGAAAGCAATTTAACAAAGACCATATATACTATGTTACCATTTGTGAAATAAAGGGAAATATAAATAAATACATACTAAAATATACAAGCATAAAAATAAATATAAATACAAAAGGAACTATATATCAATTGTATATCAATTATATGTCAGGTAAAACCACATCAAAATGAAGGGAAAAGGAAAGAGAGGAATGAAGAACAAATTAATAAAAATAATCCATGAATCTAGTATTATTACTGCATATCTCTAGTGTAGGTAATGACAAGACTGAGCATATTCGTAAGAAAAAATAAAATAAAAATCTGAAATCTTTCTTTTTTTTTTTTTTAGTGGTATTAGTGAGCAATTTGCAATTTTGGTTTTTCTATTAGAGGACTGAACAGATGAGTAGATGGCTGATATCAGGGTCTACTGTGCAGAATAAGAGACATATAAATATAAATGAAATTAGGAAGGCAAGAAAGAATCTATGGAAGCATCAATGTAAACGTATGATTTCTAAAATATATGTATTTGAATATTTACATGCATTTGTATGTACATGTGTACATTTGCCCATTTACATATGCATATGTGTGTGTGTATATATACATATATATAAACATGCATATGTTTTTAGCACTGTCCATTGGAAAGGCCTAGAAGGGAAAACAAAGAGCACATCTATTAGATAAAGCTTAGTCTCTAATACCATTGCCCATTAAAAGGAACCAGGAGAGCCAGGCATGGTGGCTACACTTGTAGTCCCAGCTACTGTAGAAGCTGAGGAATGAGGATCACTTACACCCAGGAGTTCAGGGCTGTAGTGCACCTATCAATAGTCACCGCCCTTAGCCCCAGGCAGTATAAGACGACCCTGTCTATTTTTTTTTTTTTAAAAGAAAAGGTTGGGTGCAGTAACTTATGCTTATAATCTCAGCACTTTAGGAGGTTGAGGCAGGAGGACAGTTTGAGGCCGGAAGTTAGAGACCAGCCCGGGCAACACAGCATGACCCTAACTCTACAAAAAAAAGTTAAAATTGGCTGGACATAGGTGCACATACCTATAGTCCTAGGTACTCAGAAGGCTGAGGAAAAGTGAGAAGGATTGCTTAAGTCCAGGAGTTCAAGGTTAAGGGGATCTATGATTGTACCACCGCCCTATAGCCTGGGCGACAGAGCAAGACTCTGTCTTGAAAAAATTAAAAAGGGAAGAAAACAAACAAACAACAACAAAAAAAAGAACCAGGAGAGCCAGAAGCAGCAAACTCCAAGGTTGATGCATGGTGAGTATTAATAACGTTTCCACATATTCTTATGCCGCCCAGTAGAGAAACAGTTTTTAAAAAAATAGTGACTATCAGCTTTTATCACTATTTAAAAAAATAGTGACTATCAATGAAGTAACTTTCATTGGTCAACTCTGGAACAACTTAAAAACCAAAACGAGGATAGAATAAATAATAAACTACTGAAAAACAGAAGTTCATGAGTATAAATCAAAAATATGTGTGGAAGAAAGGAAGGGAGGGAGGACAGACACATGGATGAGGGTTGTTACCATACAAAGGCTGAGAGAGAGAGAGAGAGATGGAAGGACGAGGATGAAGGGATTTTACCTACAGTATAAAGTCAAGTGCCTACCAGTAAATGTGGAGCGTGAAGGTAAAAGTCATTCTGTAAGCACGAAAGACTGGCTCAGGCAAGAATGCGCAGATGCTAAAACTAGGCTGAAAATTTGATAAAAAGTAGGATATATCCATGGCTTCTACAAACTGCTTATTTATTGCATGTAGCTGTAAAATTTTTAAAAAGAATGATTTTTCAGTACAGAAATCGAAAATTTTAACAAAATTAACATCACCACAAAATGACAAATATATCCGTTTATCAAGTGCCACCAGATGTCATGCTGTGAGAACATGACTCACGTAGTTTTCTGGCAAGAAATACACAACATAAATATACTCAAGAGAAAATACCATAAAAACTCCAGATAAAAATCATTCTATTTAAAAAAAAGATAAGGCTGGAGGTAGAGTTAGAGAGTTACATTTTTCAAAAATATCAGTGATTTAAAAGAAGAAAGACTGTGAAATAGTCCATATTTTAAAGATCTAAAGGGACATTCCAAAAAATTTTAATAGCTAATGCAAGATCCTATCTTATGCCACGGGGAGCAGGGGGAAATGATATCAAAGGGTTAGCTGATGGCAGATTAAAGCATTTTAACAATATTCAATTGGCAGACAGTTAACACATTTAGGGGTAATGATATACGCACCTTACTCTGAAATGGTTTAGAACTCAACTTGAATAAAGGGGACATGGATGTACTTTGGTCTGTTTGGCTTATACTTATTTTTCCAAGTTTTCAAAGTTACAAGTACATTTGTAAAAAAAAAAAAAAAGATGCACTGAAAAACAAACCCCATCAAGATATATGGATTTTCACTTAAGATTCTGTAGCATTTTCACTGAAAGAGACCGTTACTACAAAATTTAATTCCATTTTACAATTTCACACTCAACCTCAAAGCTAAAACAATTAGAAATGAAGAAATAACAGCTGTTCTGGAAATCCAACGTAAGGACATTTATCTAGAAATATTTCCAGATAATGGCACAACTTTTTGATTAGCAAACTCCTTGTGAATACCACTATATTGTCTGGTCTCTGTATATGACACCAGATATTATTACCATATATCTTTATAATGGCAAAACAACTGGCACATATCCAAACAATGCATCTATGAAAGAAGTTCTTTCCCTTCAAAAACAGTATGTAACTATTTACATAATACCTCTGACCCAAATGGACAGTTTCCCACATGTGAGAATATGTCTACAAAATCCAAGGGACAATTTATATATCTTCTTCTCAGACGTCTCCAGCACTCAAGGGAAATGTATTACAGATGTAAACATTAGAAGACACCATTATGTCATCACACTTAACTGAATGCCTCTTGTCTTGTTTGGAAAGAACAATTTGAAAAGAGCTATTTTTATGAGATATGCTGGAAAATCAAGAAAAAGAACACAATGGAATATAAATACAGCATTAGGTAAGAAGCAAAAGATGTAATAGCTGCAGACAGACTTTTGGAAAAGTTAAAGGAATTCATCTAGAAAAATAATTTTCTTCTGTAGTTTCTTGATTTTGTACACTCCAAAGGCTAGAGATTTATTAGTCTGTGGCTTCACCAAATAATTATATTACTTACCACATCCTAATTTTGTCAAGAACTACTTCACCATCATTTCATATTATTCCCAAGATACAGTAACTGCGCAACCAGCAAAAATGAAATAAAAGATACTATGTATGCTTTACATTTCATTCAATATTCACATGCAGGGTACTAAATGACATAAAAAGAATTTTATTTTTTTTCTTTTTGAAAGTTCAAATTTACCTTCTGCCTTAAAGAAGACATAAATAAAACTCTTCTTTACCATGATGATCTTAAAAAGTAATAAATAACTAAAATTTAAACAAAATGGAAGCACGTATGATTTAATTATTAAAACCAATGACTTAGCCCTTATTTGGATCTAGTTTTAAACATATACTTGAAGTCAATTAAATTATTCTATGTCCCAGGTATGTTTCCAAACTACTGATGAAGACAGTAGTCACTCCTGCCAAACTACTGATGAAGACAGTAGTCACTCCTGCCTACTAATTTTTTTATTTTTTGAGACAGAGTTTCACTCTGTTGCACAAGCTAGAGTGCAGTGGCATCATTATAGCTCACAGCAACCTCAAATGCCTGGGCTCAAGTGATCCTCTTGCCTGGCTGAGTAGGTGGGACCACAGGCACACACCACCATGCCTGGCTAATTTTTCTATTTTTTAAAGACACAGGGTCTCACTCAGGTTGGTCTTGAACTCCTGAGCTCAAGCAATCCACCCCCTTGCCCACCCAGTGTGCTAGGAATATAGGCATTGGTCACCATGCCCAGCCATGCCTCCTGATTACTAAAAAGTCAGAAACCACTGACTTTACTACCAATCAATGCTGTGCTTTAATACTAATGAGTTAGAGTTCTCTATATAAAACTAAGCCTAAAACATTAAGGTTCTGCAGAGTCTTGATTTAAGGATCACTATCAAACATTTATGATTCCTTTAAAAAGTTCAATTATTAGTTGTGCAATTAAAATCAAATCAAAGCAAACAAAGTAGTAATAAGTTAAACATTCATTATTGGTAATCACATATGGAGCATAGGATTACAGAAAGTCCTTCAACACTTGCTCTATTACAAACAGTACAAATATGGGCCCTGTCTTACCTTGTTTTCTGCATAAGCAAGCCAGCGGCTTCCAAGAGCAACAGGATTCATGTTTGGCCCTGGACATGGATAGCAGCCTGAAAAATTTCAAATGACACCATTAAGAAATTTCTTAAAAAATTGTCTGTTGATGCATCTCATGTTGATGTCAGAAAAACAGAAAAATGTAATGCTTATATTTTCTCAAGTATCACATAAAATTCCCATGAGTCATTATTTTTATAGCTAAATAATTTGCATTTTTTTCCCTCTATTTAGTTTCCTTATAGCTATGTTCCTTATTTGTTCCAATAAGAAACAAATCTGGGAAGAACTGGTAATCATGTTTAGCAAACACTGGGCATTTTACAGTTATTTCTGAACAAAAGAATGAAGTTAGGAAAGACCATTTAAAGTTCCTAAGTCGAAAGTTCATAAATCAAGGAAAAATTTTGGGAGAAGAAAGAAAAAGAATATGATGAATTTAGGAATTTAAGGGTCAAAGATAAATGAGACTATCAGACATAATACTATGGTTGAGGGGGGGGGAACAAGTACTTAGGTATGGGGCCAATAGGGACAAGTAACCTTCAAAGGGTGCCTCAGTAGAAAAATTTGGAAAATTATATAATACCACATATTTACATTAATCACTAAATTTCATTCTGCTTGCTTCCATGTCTAGCCAATATCAACAGATTATCCTATCTATATGTATCTTTTCCCTCCCTCCTTCCTTCCTTTTTTTTCTCCCTTGAGATAGGGACTCCCTCTGTTGCCCAGACTAAAGTATATTGGTATTATCATAGCTTGTTACAGCCTCAGACTCCTGGGCTCAAGAGATCCTTCCACCTCAGCCCCCTGAGTAGCTGAGACTACAAGCATGCCCCACCACATCTGGTTAATTTTTCTATTTTTTGTAGAGTTGAGGTCTCACTATGCTGCCCAGGCTGGTCTTGAACTCCTGACCTTAAGTGATCCTCCCGCCCTAGCCTTCCAAAGTGCTAAAATTACAAGCATGAGCCACCATACCTGGCTGTTCTTTTATTTTCTATCTTCCTCCAACTTAATCAGAGGGATATATAGAGAGTCGAGAATTTCTGTCTGTTATGTTCACTACTGAATCTCCACTGCAATTCACTACACTGTCATTCTGTGTTACTACTGCTATGCTCAAAACCACTTTAAAAGCACACATTGCTATTGCTTCTAGTCTAGAACAGTTTTCAACTCAGCTCCTTAAACTGTCATTTATTTTGAATTTTAATCTTGTAAAAAAAGATAATGAACTTGAGAGTAACTCTAAAACAAAGTCCACAAATCATATAAAATATAAGCTTTCCCATTTTGTTCCTCTTTTAAATAACAATTTCTCTTTGCTATTATTAAGGGAATGTGTTTGCAATGCTTTGGGTTTCTGGAAAAGTGACCTCAGGTCAACTGTCTTATTACTGTATCCACTGAATGCATATTATGGAAACACACACATATCAGACAAAAACACACTAGAAACTGGGCAAAGACAATACAATGTAATATATATTGTGCAGTATTTGCATGATAAATGCAACTGAATAAATAATCTTATTCATACACAATTGTCTTCAATTATGCATATGCTTTGTATCCACTGAAATTTCAGAAATGGAGAAAAAGACCAATACGGCCTTTAAGAAAGTTTTTCCCCTTCATAAAATCTGTCATGAAAAAAATAACCAAATTCCCATGAATTGTGGTGTTAAATTAGAGATAGATAATCTCCTGGATTAGTTTTAAAACTCAGTATAATCTAGCTCTCAATTGATTCTGATAACCACTTCAACCTCACAAATACTAAAGGAAAAACACAGCTTACAATTCTTCATTTCATGTTTCGAGTCCATGATTTTGGAACTCAGTGGACTTCAAGACTGATAGTGTATTGTAAATTGTTTTCTGTTGGAATCAGCACATCAGCCACTCAGCACTATCCCAACCTTATAAGCATGATGCATTTAAAGATTAACCTTTGCCTCTAGCTAAACTTTGAAAACAAGTGACAGGGTGGGGAAGACATAAATCTCTTTAACACTAGTACTAATTCTAACATGTTTACAGTGTTTTTGAATGACTTCAGAGAGAACTGGATGTTAAAAGAATTCAGGTTTCCTGATTTAAAGGAAAGCACAATAAAATCCAAGAGCACAGTAAATGAAGATTCTTCAATTACCAAAACAGTAATAAAGAAGGCATAAGGAAATGATGCAATATTAGATAACATCATCCCAGAAAGTTAGTCCTAATGGAAAGGTAACCTAGATTCATTTTGAAAAACAAAACAACCTGGCTGGGCACAGTGGCCTATGCCTTTAACACTAACACTTTGGGAGGCTGAGAAGGAAGGATTACTTGAGGGTAAGAGTTTAACACCAATTTAGGCAACCCGATCTCTACCAAAAAAAATAATAATAATAATCAGCTGTGCATGGGCCCACATACCTGTAACTCCCAGCTACTTAGGAAGGTGAGGCAGGAGGATGGTTAAGCCTAGGAGTTTAAGGTCACAGTGAGCTGAAATTATTTCTCTTAAAAAGAAAAAAAATTCCTGGCAAGGACAAATCAAGTTTCAGCCTTTCTACTAAAAAAAAAACAAGTATCTGCATTTATAGTCAATTGATTTTCAACAAGATTACTAAGACAAGTCAATGGTGACCAAATAGTCTTTCCACAAACAGTGCTGGAACACATGGATATTCATATGCAAAAGAATGAACTTGGACTCTTACCTCCTACCACATACAAAAAAAGATGAATGACTTAAATGTAACAGATAAAACAATTAAACTCTCAGGACAAACATTGTGAACTTTCATGACCTTGGATTAGGCAATGGCTCCTTATATATATATGACATGAAACATCTAATAACAGTAGAAAAAATAGATAAATTGAACCTCATCAAAAATAAAATTTATGTGCTTCAAAGGACATCGTAAAAAAGTAAATAAGACAACCCAAAGAATGGGGAAAACAAGGGATCCCATCTCAGGATGGGCAAAAGATCTGAAAAGAAACTTCTCTAAAGAAGACAGGCGCACAGTCTTCAGACACATGAGGAAATGCTCATTATCCTTAATCATCAGAGAAATGCAAATCAAAACTACCTTGCGATATCATCTAACTCCAGTAAGATTAGCCCACATGATGAAATCCCAAAACCAGAGATGTTGGCATGGATGTGGAGAAAAGGGAACGCTTCTACATTGCTGGTGGGAATGCAAACTAATACATCCCTTTGGAAAGACATTTGGAGAACACTCAGAGATCTAAAAATAGACTTGCCATTTGACCCTATAATTCCTCTACTTGGTATATACCCAGAAGACCAAAAATCACATTACAACAAAGATATCTGTACCAGATTGTTTATTGCAGCCCAA
>CAUYRH010002676.1:0-18178 GCA_963574655.1 Perodicticus potto
TACACCTGAGCTGGCAGGTTCAAATCCAGCCCGGGCCTGCCAAACAACAATGACAGCTGCAACCTAAAAATGGCTGGGCATTGTGGCAGGCGCCTGTAGTCCCAGCTACTTGGGAGGCAGAGGCAAGAGACTTGCTTGAGCCCAGGAATTGGAGGTTGCTGTGAGCTATGGATGCCACAGCACTCTATACAGGATGACAGCTTGAAGCTCTGTCTCAAAAAATAAAAAAATAAATAAATAAAAAATTAAAAAAAAAGAATTCAATGAATTCAAAGACAAAATCACCAAAGATTTTGACACATTGAGAAAAGAAGTTGTAGCCTTCCAAGATATGAAAAATGCAGTAGAATCCCTCAGTAACAGAATGGAGCAGGCAGAAGAAAGGATTTCTGACATTAAAGACAAAGCTTTTGAACACTCCCAAACACTGAAAGAGGAAGAGAAGTAGAGAGCAAAAATGGACCATTCTCTCAGAGAGCTCTGGAATAATTTGAAGAAAACTAATATTTGCCTTACAGGAATTCCTGAAGGCAACGAGGTTGCTTCAAAAGGCACAGATGCTCTACTTCTTGAGATAATGAAGGAGAACTTCCCAGACATGCCAAGAGATTCTGAAATTCAGAACCAGACAGTTTCAGAACCTTAGCATGACTCAACCAAAATAAGATATCTCCTAGGCACATTGTAACTAACTTTGCCAAATTTAATATGAAGGAGAAAATACTGTAAGCAGCCAGACATAGGAAAACCATAACCTAGAAGAGGAAGAATATTAGAATGCCTGCAGATCTCTCTGCTGAAAACTTTCAAGCTAGAAAAGGGTGGTCATCAACATTCAACCTCCTAAAACAAAATAATTTTCAACTCAGGATCCGGTATCCAGCTAAACTGAGTTTCATTTATGATGGAGAAATTAAATACTTTTTTTTAGTTATGGTAAATTTCTTCAGCATGTGAATGTCATTATGTTATTTGCCATAACCAGCTCTCCAGGACATTCTGAGACCCATCCTCTACAATGACCACCACAATGCTTTACCACCAAAGTAAACTCACTCAGAAAATTTTGATCAAAACCCAACTTCCACAGTGGTGAAAGGATTAAAAATGTTCACTGGAATTTCAAACAATTCAACACCCAAAATAATACCAGGCTTATCACTACTCTCAATAAATATGAATGGCTTAAATTGCCCTATAAAGAGGCACAGGTTGGCTGACTGGATACAAAAACTCAGGCCAGATATCTGTTGAATACAAGAATCTCATCTTACCTTAAAAGATAAATATAGACTCAGGGTGAAGGGATAGTCATCAATAATCCAGGCAAATGAAAATCAGGAAAAAGCAGGTGTTACAATTTTATTCACAGATATAATATGCTTTAAATAAACAAAAGTAAGGAAAGATAAGGATGGTCACTTCATATTTGTTAAGGGAAACACTCAACATGATGAGATTTCAATTATTAATATTTATGCACCCAACTAGAATGCTCCTCAATTTATAAGAGAGACTCTAACTGAAATGAGCAACTTGATTTCCTCCAGCAGTATAATAGCCAGAGATTTTAACACCTTTTTGGCTGTGTTGGATAGATCCTCCAATAAGAAACTAAGCAAAGAAATTTTATACTTAAAATTAACCATTCAATAATTGGATTTAACAGACATATACAGAACATTTCATCCTTACAAAACTGAATACACATTCTTCTCATCAGTGCATGGAACATACTCCAAAATTGATCACATCTTAGGTCACAAGGCTAACCTCAGCAAATTTAAAAAAATAGAAATTATTCCTTATAACTTCTTGGACCACAGGGGAATAAAAGTTGAACTCAGTAACAACAGGAATATGCAAACTCACACAAAGGCATGGAAACTAAATACTCTTATGCTAAATGATAGCTGGGTCATAGATGAGATTAAGGAAGAAATTAGCAAAATTTTGGAGCAAAACGGTAATGAAGACACAAACTACCAGAACCTCTGGGATACTGCAAAGACAGTCCTAAGAGGGAAATTTATCATGTTGCAAGCCTTCCTCAAGAGAATGGAAAGAGAGGAAATCAACAACTTAATGGGATAGCTCAAGCAACTGGAAAAGGAAGAACATTCCAACCCCAAACCCAGCAGAAGAAAATAAATAACCGAAATTAGAGCAGAATTAAATGAAATGGAAAACAAAAGAATTATACAACACATCAATGAATCAAAAAGTTGGTTTTTTGAAAAGGTCAGTAAAAAATAGACCTTTGGCTAGCCTAACCAGAAATAAAAGAGTAAAATCTCTAATTTCATCAATCAGAAATGACAGATAAGAGAACCACAGACTTCACAGAAATTAAAAAAATACTTAATGAATATTACAAAATACTCTATTCTCAGAAATATGAAAATCTGAAGGAAATTGACCAATATTTGGAATGATGCAACCTTCCTAGACTTAGCCAGGAAGAAATGGAAATGTTGAACAGGCCTATATCAAGTTCTGAAATAGCATCAATTATACAAAATCTCCCAAAAAGAAAAGCCCACGACCAGATGGCTTCACATCAGAATTTTACCAAACCTTTAAAGAGGAACGAGTACCTATATTACTTAACCTTTTCCAAAACATAGAAAAAGAAGGAATACTTCCCAACACATTCAATGAAGTAAAATTTACCCTGATCCTCAAACCAGGAAAAGACCCAACAAGAAAAGGAAATTATAAACCAATATCTCTAATGAATATTGATGCAAAAATATTCAATAAGATCCTAGCAAACAGAATCCAGCAACACATTAAATTATACACCATGATCAAGTGGGTTTTATCCCAGGCTCTCAAGGCTGCTTCATTATACATAAGTCTATAAATATAATGCACCACATAAACAAATTAAAAAACAAAAACCATATGATTCTCTCAATTGATGCAGAAAAAGCTTTTGATAATATCCAGCATCCCTTTTATGATCAGAATACTTAAGAAAATAGGTATAGAAGGGACATTTTTTAAACTGATAGAGGCCATCTACAGCAACCCACAGCCAATATTATATTGAATGGAGTAAAATTGAAAACATTTCCACTGAGATCAGGAACTAGGAAAGGTTGCCCACTATCTCCACTGCTTTTTAACATTGCAATGGAAGTCTTAGACATTGCAATTAGGCAAGAGAAGGCAATCAAGGGTATCCATATAGGGTCAGAGGAGATCAAACTTTCACTTTTTGCAGATGATATGATCGTATACCTGGAAAACCCCAGGGACTCAACCACAGAATTTTTAGAAGTGATCAAGGAATACAGCAGCATCTCAGGCTGCAAAATCAATACTCACAAATAAGTAGCATTCATATATTCCAACAATAGTTAAGCCGAAAAAAGTCATGGTTTCTATTCCTTTTACAGTGGTGCCAAAGAAAATGAAATATCTGGGAGTTACCTAACAAAGGACATGAAAAATCTCTATAAAGAGAACCATGAAACTCTGAGAAAAGAAATAGCAGAAAATGTCAACAAAAGGAAAAACATACCATGCTCATGGCTGGGAAGAATCAATATTGTTAAAATGTCCATACTACCCAAGGCAATCTACAGATTTAATGCAATCTCCATTAAAGCACCTCTGTCATTCTTTAAAGATCTGGAAAAACTAGTACTTCATTTTATATCAAAACAGAAAAAAACCTCGAATAGCCAAGACATTACTCAGAAATAAAAACAAATCAGATGGAATCACGTTACCAGACTTCAGACTATACTACAAATCTATAGTGATCAAAATAGCATGGTATTGGCACAAAAATAGAGAGGTAAATGTATGGAACAGAATTGAGAACCAAGAGATGAATCCAGACACTTATCGTCATTTGATCTTAGATAAGCCTATCAAAAACTTAAATTGGGGGAAAGACTCCCTATTTAACAAATGGTTCTGGATGAATTGACTGGTGACTTATAGAAGACTAAAACTGGATCCACATCTTTCACCTTTAACAAAAATTGACTCTCACTGGGTAAAAGACTTAAACCTAAAACAAGAATCCATAAAGATTCTTGGAAAGAGTGCAGGGGAAACACTTGAAGAAATTGGCCTGGGAGAAAACTATGAGGAGGACCCCCAGGGCAAGGTGAAGCAATACCAAAAATACATTACTGGGATATGGTCAAACTAAAAAGCTTCTGCACTGCCAAGAACACAGTAAGTAAAGCAAGTAGACTGCCCTCAGAATGGGAGAGGATATTTTCAGGTTACATTTCCAACAAAGGTCTGATAACCATAATCTACAGAGAACTCAAACTTATTAATAAGAAAAGAACAAGTGATCACATTTCACTATGGGCAAGAGACCTAAACAGAACCTTCTCCGAAGAAGATAGGCACATGGTCTACAGACACATGAAAAAATGCTCATCATCTTTAATCATCAGAGAAATGCAAATCAAAACCACTTTGGGATACCATCTAACTCCAGTAAGAGTAGCCCACATAACAAATTCCCAAAACTACAGATGTTGGCGTGGATGTGGAGAAAAGGGAACACTTCCCCACTGTTGGTGGGAATAAAAACTAATATGTTACTTTTGGAAATATGTTTGGAAAACAATCAGGGATCTAAAAATTGACCTGACGTTGGATCCTGTAATTCCTCTACCAGGAGTATATCCGAAAGACCAAAAATAACTTTGCAAAAAAGATATTTGCACCAGATTATTTATATCTACTCACACTTTCTTATGAAAGATAGAACACAACTATAGCCCAGAATGAAGGAGAGAATTGGAGTGGGAAGGGAGGATGGGGTGGTTTGATAAAGGGAGGGTAAAAGGTGGAACCACATGTATAAAGCATATTGCAAGGTTACAAGTTAAATCTGTCAGGAGTAGAACACAAATGTCTTAACACAATAATCAAGTAAATGAGGTGAAAGCTATGTTGACTGTTTCGATGTAATCACATCAGACTGTATAAAAAAATCAACACATTGTACCCCATATATGCATAAATGTATTCATGATCTATGTGTATATGACTTAATAAAAAGAAAAAGAAAAATTTATGAGTCTTCTCTAGGTACATTCTTTTTATTATTTAATTCATTCATCTTTTATTCTTTTTTGGCAAATAACAGATAATATAAGCAGAACTATATTGCTCACTATAGTTACACACATTCTTTTTTGGTTTACACAATTTGTAGACACATTTAAGTGAATAAAATTGTTGGCTAAAGACATATTCCAAAACTCTGACATATACTTTTCTGAGTCAGGACAAAAGAAAGCGTATGTAACTTCCATTAGACCATCATCATATAGTAAACTAAATCAGTAAATTCTGCTTTTAAATTAACATCTGCCATTTTTAAAAGACTTTTATTCTTATTTTTAAATTTTTTTTTTTTGAGACAGAGTCTCACTTTGTCACCCTCCATAGAGTGCTGTGGCATCACAGCTCACAGCAACCTCTAGCCCTTGGGCTTAGGCAATTCTCTTGCCTCAGCCTCTCCAGTAGCTGGGACTACAGGCACCTGCCACAACGCCCAGCTATCATTTGTTGTAGTTTGGCCAGGGCCGGGTTCGAACACACCACCCTCAGTATACGGGGCTGGTGCCCTACTCACTGAACCACAGGTGCTGCCTTTTAAAGGACTTTTTAAGGTTATGGCTAAGATGATATTTTTCTGAAGTGTTATGAAGAACAAAAACTGACCATACGAATCTTCTTTATGTCATTTTTTATGACAATATTGGCTACTTAAAAATTTAAAAATATAACAAAAATTTAAAAATATATAACAAAGAAAATTCTAAATCATTAGACAAAGAAGCTACTAATAAGTTATTTTAGAATACTTTTGACATAAATAGAATTTATAATACTACGTTCAATGATATCTTGCTTTATTACTTATTGCTAATATTTTAATTTTACAGTCACAGATTACTTCAAAATAAAACCAAAGCATTTACTATTTTACAATTTCATCCTTTCATGAATTTCAGACTTCCAAAAATTCAGATCAAGGTTTATAAAACAGGCAGCCTTCAGAATATATTTGCTTGGCAGGCAGAATGATTTTTAATCTCATGAGTGGAATGCCTTCTGGTGGTACTTGCTACTTTCATTGGCCATAGTCCCTTCTAGTCCCCAACACTGTCACTTACTGGGCCTGTGAGACTGACACACTATTTTTAATATTATAAATATTTACTTACAAAAATTTGTTGTATTTGTGGAGCAAAAATTCAAATGTTATAAACTTGATGCTAAATCTGACTAGTTATATTTATAATTTGGGAAAAATAGATCAAACAGAAAAAGTCTCAATTTTATAATAATTCCTTATGTAACAAATTATCAGAGAGATTTGTATATGTAGGTTCAATCTTCTTAGAAAAAATACTGTTATGAGTAACCTGGAATCTGAACTGGATAAATCTTTCACACCGAAAACTATTGTGTACTGGTTTTACTACACAGATCTTAGCTGCCAAACAGTGGCTTTCACCTTTAACCATATATGCAACATAAAAACTCTCAAACATTTTAGTTGAAGGAAAAGTGATATCGATCAGGCTAATAAAATAATAAGTAACAAATATTTTCTATCCTAGAGAATGAAGATATCTTTAAGACAAATTAGGTAAATGTGGGCGTGGGCCTTTTACATTGTTACTCCCTCAGTTTGTATAAGGTATAGAATAAAAGAGGCCACAAAACATTTTTTTAGTGAAAAAGGGAGTAAGAAAACCAACATGGTTGAGCAGTGATGGAAAAAACAGCAGAAAATATAAAAATGTGGAGTTATGAAAGAAGTCAAGAGATGATGGTACTGACTCCAGTAAAAGTTTAAGAAACAAAGAAAGTAATTACAAAGAAAGTAATCTGTCAAGTATTTATTTATTTATTTATTTATTCATTTGCAGTTTTTGGCCAGGGCCAAGTTTGAACCCACCACCTGTGGTACATATGGGGCCGGTGCCCTACTCCTTTGAGCACAGGCACTGCCCTCTGTCATGTTTTTTTTTTTTTTACGCAGGATTATAAAGGACTAATTTCTAATTCTTTAGCATTTAAATCTGACAGATTACACCTATTTATCTTTGGATTTAACAAGCTTAAAGAAATGAGACAAATAAGTTTCACAAGTGATTCCCATATGAATAAATATTTTAAAATTCTTAATTATTAAAGTAACTTTCTTAGCTGCACTTTAATGAGGCTATATAAAAAGCTTCACTGCATTAATCCCACCAATACAAGATTATTGCACTCAAGTTCATTTTATAAGCATTAATTAAATTCAACACAATACAATATTGTTGCAGTGATAAAGACTAAGTCATTTCACTTCAAGAAATATTACATAGAAATGATTATTCTGAATGCTTTCGGTAACAAGGGGAAAAAATTAAAAACATTTAAAATGTATTCTAACACAGAACAGAATATTCAAGATCCAACATAAATAAAAGTACCAACAAATAGGGTATTATCTTGGTCTATGAATGATGCTTTCCACAATGGGCTTACAAGTTTTTAAAATTTCACTAAAGGGACATTGGTTAAATTTCATCTTTAATATATTCCTAAAAACCTACTATTGATGTAAGGTAATTGTGTTTTTCAGCAGCATTCAGAAAATTCGGCATTTGGTGGTAAATACTTAGGTCAGCACACTGTACTAAGACATAGTTGTGTGACATTTTGTAAACTACTTGTAATTTTCAGTAGCTTTGTTTACCAACTGGGTAACAGAATTATAATGTTCTCCTAAGCCATATACATGTCTCATATAAACAAGTATTAATGGGGATTTTTAAAAAATATTTTTCACCAACTACAATAGAAGGAGAATCTGCCTGTATTATTTCTGTTGGTGTTTATAAAATGTGAGACAGAGCTCTTAGCTCAAGCTGACCTCTCCATGCAGCTGTGTTGACAATATCATCACAGTACTTTTCCAAACTCTTCTGGCGTATACATATCTCCAGTATTGAGGTTTGTTAAAAATGGTGGAAAATCTGCCACATGGCTTTGCAAATATTCAACAGTTTGACTTCTTAAGGCAACCACAGTCAGAATGCAACCCTGTCCTTTCAGTGGATCTTTAATGGCTCTATACAGACGGTGGCCATTAGATGGAATCTGTTTAATTTCCAACTGTCTAGCTGCCAATAATTGAGCAAGTTTTTCACTTCCTACATGTCTGGCTCTAGATTAAGTTCTCAATTTCAGCATCAGCTATCTTTTCTTCTCACTCCTTTTTCAGTGCAGCTCCCGACCCCACCCTCTCCCGTGTTTCTTTTGCACTTTTGATATCCCCAATGACAACTAAATATATCTTCAAAAAATGATTTTCACTAGTGTGTGATGAGAAAGCCTATGATATGGATATGCTTTCATTGATTTAATTATTGTTAGACATTTAATTTTAACTATTATAAATTACAATGTAATAAGTGTAATTTTTGTAAAGCACTGCTACACATTTCTAATTTGCTTTCAGAAATTTTTGCCAATCAATACTCCTGTCAGCATTGATGAGAACACCTATCTGAGCATACCCGTACCAGCACTCAATAATAGTTATTTTTTTTCCTAATTTCATTTATTTGGTAGGTATAAAATAGCATCTCAGCTGGGCACAGTGATGCACATCTGTAGTCTCAATATTTGGGAGGCTGAGGAAGGAGGATGTTATGACGTCAAGAATTTGAGGCTGTAGTGAGCTATGATTGCACCATTTCAATCTTTCTGGGCAACAGAGATTCTGTTTCCAAAAAGAGTTAACATCACATGTTAATTTTTATGGATTGCATTCCTAATTATATAATACTTTTTGATTTGCTACTTTCTGATTTATATTTTTCCAGGGTCATCATTTTTCCTATATTGAAATGTTTGTGCATATTTCATTGATTAAGAATTCTTTAGATATTAATAATTTCAATACTCTTTTCAATATTGTACATATATTTAAATTAATTTAATAGTCTTTGTATTAGAAGTTTTGCATTTTTTTACAGATGAACCTATTGATCTTTTCTTTTGTGGTTTCTTCCATTCCTTACATATTCTCCCATATCTCATATTAGTAATATATCCTAGTTTTTTTAGTATGTGGTGTGAGATAGGAAAGTACTTTCGTTTTTTTTAACATTTTAACACCATTGCTCCACTACATTGTAATGCCTACTCTATCTTACATCACTTTCTCATATAAACATGTTTGTTTTCTGTTCCATTAGTTTATTTTTGACATCATTTCTATTCATTTATTTTGATTTAATACTACTATATTTTAAACAATAATTAAATGATAATTTAATATGTGATAATTTCTTACTTTTTCAAGTCTTTTTTCTTAATGTTCTTCAAAAATAGCTTAGGTAATTTTGGATCTTTTACTCTTCCCTATGAACTTTAGATTCTCAAAGATTTGTGACATTTGACCAAAAATTTCCTTTAACTTTTTTTACTGGAATTGCACTGAATCTATATAGAGATCAATTTATGTAGAAATTATATCTCTTTGGTATTGATCTTGACATTCATGAGACCTGGTCTATGTTTTTATTTATTTGGATTTTCCATGTCCTTCAACAATATTTGTTAACTGATTCCATAAAGTTCTTGCACATTTTTTTTAAAATTTTCACTTGAACTATCTGGTAGTTTGTTACTGCTTTTTCTACTACATTTTAAGTTGATCATAAAATGTTATTAATTTTTAAAAATGAACTTTATTAAGGTATAATATACATGAAATGCACACATGTTAAGTGTGCACTGAGGTGAGTTTTGTTTTTTTTTTTTGTAGAGACAGAGGCTCACTTTATCGCCCTCGGTAGAGTGCTGTGGCATCACAGCTCGCAGCAACCTCCAGCTCCTGGGCTTAGGCGATTCTCTTGCCTCAGCCTCCCAAGTAGCTGGGACTACAGGTGCCCGCCACAACACCCAGCTATTTTTTTGTTTTTTTTTGCAGTTTGGCTGGGGTGGGTTTTGAACCCGCCACCCTCAGTATATGGGGCACATATACTGTGACTTGCTGAGTCACAGTTGGTATAATATACATGAAATGCACACGTTAAGTGTGCACTTTGGTGATTTTTGACAGGCATATGGTGGGCAAACATGTGGTCAACACCTCAGTCATGATACAGAATATTTCCATCACCACACATGGTTCCCAACTCTACCCCTAAACCCAGTGACTGTGGATTTACTGATTCTAATTTATCTTTCCTTAAAATTTTGTGCAAGTGGAATAATACAGTATATGCTTTTTCGTGGCTGACTTCCCTTGCTCAGCACAGCTTGTATCAGAAGTACATTCCATTATATTGCTTCCACATATAGATGGACCAAAAATTGTGCATTCATTCACCTGTTGTTGGTGGACATTTCAGTTGTTTCCACTTGGGCTTTTTTAAATAAAGCTGCCATAAATGTGTATGTGTAAATATTTGTGTAGACATACATTTTCATTTCTCTTGACTATCTACTGTACTTAGGAGTAGAATTGCTCAGGTCTATGATAAATGTATGCTTCACTTTACAAAAAGCCACCAAGCTGATTTCCAAAAAGGTGGTGCTATTTTACATTTCTATCTGTAATACAAAAGAATTGCAATTGCTCTATATTCTTGCTATCAGTTAGCTGTTTGAATCTTTAGTAATTTAATAATTTGACCCTTCAAGAGAATTTATCCATTGCATTTAAGTTTTCAAAATTATTGAGTTTTTTTTATTAAATCATAGCTGTGCACATTAATGCAATTATGGGGTACAATGAGCTGGTTTTATGTATAATTTGAAATACTTTCATCAAACTGGTTAACATAGCCTTCACAGCATTTTCTTAGTTATTGTGTTAAGACTTTTATATTCTACACTTAGTAGATTTAACATGTACTGTTATAAATTGCACCATAGGTGTAGTCTCACCAATTACCCTCCTTCCACCCACCCTCCTCCCTACCTTCCCCTCCCCCTCCTCTTTCCTTTTCATCTTGGACTGTAGTTGGGTTATAGCATTCATATGGAAGTGTGGGTGTTTATAAATTGGTTTCATAGTAGAGCTGAGTACATTGGATACTTTTTCTTCCATTCTTGAGATACTTTGCTAAGAAGAGTATGTTCCAGCTCCATCCACGTAAACATAAAAGAGGTAAAGTCACCATCTTTTTTAAGGCTGCCATAAATAAAATTCATTCCACTAACTGTGTTAATCCACTACAATATTAGCATACATACATTAATAACTACAGCATTAATATAATCATGTTAGAATATTTCATTTTGTGATAGACAATGGTGTATTCATTCATGCTTGAGCCTTTGTAATCGAGCTATTTTCTCATTTTCACTTTTATACACATCCACTTTGCCATGAATGATGGCTGCTCTGTAGTATATACCAAAAATAGTATGGCTGGGTCACAGGGTCAAAAGCATTTTCAGCTATACCTCAGTCTTCCTAATTTGCTCTTGATAATAGTTTAATAATGTTGTAAGGTTCCCAATGCCCCACAATCTGACCCTCATTTAGTACTACAAACTTTTAAACTTTCCTAATCTGACGGGTACAAAATTGTCCCTTCTTGCACACATTCTACTTTCCTCATGATAGTGAGGGCAAGCATCTTTACTGGCTTCTTGAATTTTCTCTTCTGCTACTTGACAGCTTATAGCCTATGCAGCTTTTCTATTATGTTATTTTTATGTTTTTAACCAATCTTAGTTCTGGCCTATATATTTTTTGCATAATAAGAACTATCAAAGTATTTGTTGAGGCAGCTTCTAGTATGGCCTTTGTCTCTTGGCTCAGCCCACCAAGCTCAACCCATGTTCACTGCTATTTCTCCTTTGTTCTTTGAAGCTTAGGTGTCCCTACCGCAGCCTCTGTCATCCTGTGACCTATAGGTACCACAAAATCTGTAAGGAGGATGATGGGACAACACAAAAGCCAAGAAATGGAGGGTTCAGGTGTCTCTGCCACATCCTTTGTCTCCTGTAGGTACTACAAGATCTTTTGACATTTTTATAATATTCATAACAAGTGTAAGATGATGTATTGTTGTGGTTAGATTTGCATTTTTATGGTAAATACTAACGTTGAGCATCTTTTCATAAAAAATAAACTGATTTGCCACTTAAAAAAAAAGGCTGCATAATATTCCATGGTGTACATATGCCACAAATTATTAATCCATTCCTGGGTTGATGGGTACTTGGGCTTCTTCTATAACTTAGCAGTTATGAATTGGGCTACAATATACATTCTGGTGCAAATATCTTTGTTATAAAGTGATTTTTGATCTTCTGGATATATACCTAGTAGAGGAATTGTAGGATTGAATGGCAGGCCTATTTTTAGATCCCTAAGTGATCTCCAAACATCTTTCCAAAAGGAATGTATTAGTTTGCATTCCCATCAGCAGTGGAGAAGTGTTCCCTTTTCTCCACATCCATGCCAACATCTATGGTTTGGGGATTTTTGTGATGTGGGCTAATCTTATTAGAGTTAGGTGATATCTCAAAGTGGTTTTGATTTGCATTTCTCTGATGATTAAAGATGATGAGCATTTTTTCATGTGTCTGTAGACCATGCACCTCTCTTCTTCAGAGAAGTTTCTATTCAAGTCCTTTGCCCACACTGAGAAGGGATCACTTTTAATGTGATCTTTTAATGTCTCTTATTATCCTTTAATGTCTCTAGAACCATCCTGATGTTTTCTCATTTATATTTTTTCCTTGATCAGTTTACCTGTAAGTTTATTCATTTATATTAATGTTTCAAAAAATAAAACTGGTTTTATGTTTTGTTATCTCTATTGTTTATCTATTTTTTTTTGTATTGTATTGATTTCTACCTTTGTCTTTATTATTTCCTTCCTACTTACTTTGGGTTTATTTATACTCAGTGGAAAATAATTTCAGGTAAAAGGGAGCTGTGCTTACCTTTGCAAGGTTATTTTCTGCCTTCCATCACCATAAATGCACTTTACCTGCTGAGAAGGAGAGCATGTCCAGTTTGGTCCCCCTCAGTGATAACCACTGTTGGAATTAGTTTAAGCTGGACCTAGGGAATACTGCAGACTCAAGCAAGCAGGAAGAAGCCTGGTTAAGATTCCTTCTCTCAGAGCTCTTCAAGAGGCTCGGTCCCTGTGGCTCAACGGGCTAAGGCACCGGCCACGTACACCTGAGCTGGCGGGTTCAAACTTCAAGGGCTCAGCCATAACTTGAACTTTACCTTAGAAATGAAAACAATGCAACTTAAACATTTATACCCTCGTATCAATATGAAAGTAAAAAAAGAAAGATGTGCAAACTTTCCACAACTAGTTTCAAAGGTCATTATCCACATGGATGGCTACAGCCTTTAGCAAGCAAGAAAAAGCAACCCTTGAGGAGGGCAAGAAACCTGTTTTCAGAGATACCCAATTATAATGCTTAAAATTATCAACAAGCAATTATAATGCATACAAAAAAATAGAAATACATGGACTTTTCAAAAATGCAGTTGCTGATACCTGGATGCAACTTTAAGGGTGGAGCTGCTGATACTTGGTTTGGACTTTCAGGGGGGTAGCATGCAGGTGTATGATTTGGACTTTCAAGGGCAGGAGAAATAATGCCTGATTCAGACTTATAGGATTGGAGGGTGCTGATGCCTTTGTCCTGAATTGGTCCACCAGAGGGGACCAGGCCCCATCTCTTGTGTATGCTGGTTGAAACTGTCTGTGGATTTCTACTATTGAGTAATTGGAGACCCTTTGAACTCTCCTTATTGAGAAGTGATGGTACTGTCCAGGTCAATCTGATTAGAACTCTACACCTGGGCCGTCCACCCAGAGTCCCTCTGAGATTGAGCAGTGGTTGTTTTAAAGTGAGAAAGGACTGAATCTCCTTCACCAGCTATTTTTGGTGGCATCAGTGCACTGCAGTTGCTTATATCTCTCCCCCAGATGATACTCCAGCCTAATACCTCAACTCCTTAGGATTGGGTAGAGGTGGCTGAATTCAGGACAGAGCCAGCTTGTGCTTTCTTACACAAGGAGGTCTTCAGAGTCTTCAGCTACAGCTCTGAAAGGGACCTATGTAAGGCTATAGGGGAAAACCCATAGTCACAAGTCCCAGCTCATTTGTTAAGGGAGGATTGACTCTAATTCCTGGGGCTCCCAATCGAATCTCATGCTGCCACTTTTAATAGCCAAATTGCAGAAAATACTCATGGGGCAGAATGAGCAGAAGAACTCTGGCAACATGAATAATCAGAGTAGATCAACTACCCCAAGGAATAAAAAAGGAGATAAAATAGAAGATACCATTCATAGACAAATGGCTGAAATGTCAGAAATAGAATTCAGAATATGGATGGCAAATAAGATGAATAGAATGGAGGAAAAGTTGCAAATGGAAATACAAAGAGTAGTTCAAAAGTTGTCTCAAGAAATCAATGAATTCAAAGACAAAAATCACCAAAGATATGGACTTAAAGAGAAAAGAAATAGCAGAGCTCAAGGAAATGAGAAGTTATTTGAGGAACTTCATAATACAATAGAATTCCTCAGTAATAGAGTTAAGCAGGCAGAAGAAAGGATCTCTGAAGTTGAAGACAAAGTTTTGAACACTCCCAAATGCTCAAAGGGGCAGAGAAGTGGAGAGCAAAAACTGATCATTCCCTGAGAGAGTTGTGGGACCACTTCAAAAGAGCAAACATTCACCTTATAGGAATTCCTGAAGGAGAAGATGATGGTCCTAAAGGCACTGATGCTCTACTCCAAGATATTAAGGAGGAAAATTTCCCAAGCATGGCAAGAGATACAGAAATTCAGATAGTAGACAGTTTCAGAACTCCAGCAAGACTCAATCCGAATAAAGCATCACCTAGACACATTGTAATTAACTTTGCCAAAGTTAATATGAAGGTGAAAATTCTGTAAGCAGCCAGACATAACAAAAGCACTACCTACAAGGGGAAGAATATTTGAATGACTTCAGATCTCTCAGCTGAAACCTTTCAAACCAGAAGAGAATGGTCATTGACCTTCAATCTCCTAAAATGAAACAACTTTCAGCCCAGGATCCTGTATCCAGCTAAACTAAGTTTCATTTGTGATGGAGAAATCAAATACTTCACTAACATACACATGTTGAGGAAATTTGCCATAACTAAACCAGCTCTCCAGGATATTCTCAGTCTCGTTTTCCATAAGGACCAGCACAACGGTTTACCACCAAAGTAAACTCACCCAGAAATGGAATAACACCTAACTCTCACAATGGTGAAAGGATTAAAAATATCCACTGGACCTTTGAAAACATGACACCTACAACATTACCATACCTATAAATTCTCTCAATTAATGTGAATGATTTAAATTGTCCTCTAAGGAAGCACAAGTTGGCTGACTAGATAGAAAAATAGGCCAGATATCTGTTGCATACAAGAGTCTCATCTTACCTTAAGGGGTAAAAAAGGACTCAGGGTGAAGTGATGGACATCTATAATACAGGCAAATGGAAATCAGGAAAAAAGCAGGAGTTTCCATTGTCTTTGCAGATACAATAGGTTTTAAACCAACAAAGATAAAGATGGACACTACATATTTGTCAAGGGAAACACTCAACGTGAAGAGATTTCAATAACTAACATTTATGCACCCTACCAGAGTGCTCCTCAATTTATAAAGCAAACCCTAACAGATATGAACAATTTGACATCCTCCCACACTATAATAGTTGCAGATTTTAACACCCTGTTGGCAGTTTTGGATAGATCCTCCAAGAAGAAACTAAACAAAGAAATAATGGACTTAAACTTGACCCTAAAACAAATGGGCTTAACAGACATTTACAGAACATTTTATCCTAACAAAACTAAATATACATTCTTCTCATCAGCCCATGGATCATCCTCCAAAATAGATCATATCTTAGGACACCAGTCTAACCTCAGCAAATTTAAAAGACCGGAAATTCTTCCTTGTATCTTCTTGGACCCTCATGGAATAAAAGTTGAATTCAATAAGAACAGGATTCTTCATACTCAAACTAAACCATGAAAACTAAATAACCTTCTGTTGAAAGATAGCTGGGTCAAAAATGAGATTAAGAAGGAAATCATCAAGTTTTTAGAACAAACTAACAAGGCACAAATTATTATAAACTGTGGGATACTGCACAGGCAGTCCCAAAAGGGAAATTTATAGCATTGGAAACCTTCATCAAGAAAACAGAAAGAGAGGATGTCAATGACTTAAGGCATCATCTCAAGCAATTGGAAAAGGAAGAACATTCCAACCCCAAACCCAATGGAAGAAAAAAAATACCCAAAATTGGAGCAGAATTAAATGAAATAGAAAACAAAGAATCATGTGGAAGATCAACAAAACAAAAAGTTGGTTCTTTGAAAAGATTAACAAAATTGATAAAACTTTGGCTAACCTAACCAGAAACAGAAAAATAAAATCTCTAATATCATCAATCAGAGATGATAAAGAAGAAATAATAACAGACACCCCCAAAATTTAAAAAATTCTCAATGATTACTATAAAAAACTGTATTCTCAGAAATATGAAAATCTGGAGGAAATGGACCAATACCAGGAAGCACGCCACCTTCCTAGACTCAGTCAGAAAGATTTAGAAATTTTGAATAGAGCTATACCACGCACTCAAACAGCATCATCTGTAGGAAATCTCCCAAAAAAGACAAGTCTGGGACCATGGCTTCACATCAGAATTCTACCAAACCTTTAAAGAGGAACTAGTACTTATATTACATAACCTTTTCCAAAACATAGAAAAAGAAGGAATACTTCCCAACACATTCTATGAAGCAAAGATCACCCTGATCCCCAAACCAGGAAAGGATCCAACAAAGGAAGAAAACCATAGACCAATATCATTAATGAATATCAATGCAAAAATATTCAATTAGATCCTAGCAAACAGAATTCACCAACACATCAAACAAATTATACACCATGATCAAGCTGGTTTTATCCCAGGGTTACAAGGTTGGTTCAACATACATAAATCTATAAATACAATATATCACATAAATAAAATTTTTTAAAAAACCATATGATTCTCTCAATTGATACAGAAAAAGGTTTTGATAATATTGAGCGTCCTTTCATGGTCAGAACACTTAAGAAAATATTTTTAGATGGGATATTTCTTAAACTGATAGAGGCCATCTACAGCAAACCCACAGCCAATATCATATGGAATGGAGTAAAATTGTAGACATTTCCACTCAGATCTGGAACTAGATAAGGATAACCTTTGTCTCTACTGCTATTCAACATAGAATGGAAGTCTTAGCCATCTCAAACAGGCAAAAGAAGGTGATCAAGGGTATCCAGATTGGGTCAGAGAAGATCAAACTCTTACTCTTCGTGGATGACATGATCTTATACCTGGAAGACTCCAGGGACTAAACTACCATACTTTTAGAAGTGATCAAATAATACAGCAGCATCTTGGGATACAAAATCAATACTTACAAATAAGTAGCTTTTATATATTCCAACAATAGTCAAATTGAAAATATAGTCAAGGACTCTATTCCTTTTACAATAGGTCAAAGAAGATGAAATAGCTGGGAATTTTCCTAAGAAAGCATGTGAAAGATCTTTATAAAGACAATTATGAAACTCTGAGAAAAGGAATAGCAGAAGATGTTAAAAAATGGAAAAACATATGATGCTCATTACTGGGAAGAATCAACATTGTTAAAATGTCCATACTACCCAAAGCAATCTACAGATTTAATGCAATTCCTATTAAAGCACCATTGCCATACTTTAAAGATTTTGAAAAAATAGTACTTCGTTTTATGTGGAATCAGAAAAAACCTTGAATAGTCAATACAATACTCAGAAATAAAAACAGATCAGGAGGCATCATGTAACCAGACTTCAGGCTATACTATAAATCTATAGTGATCAAAACAGCATGGTACTGGCACAAAAATAGAGAGGTGGGTATAGATATATGGAACAGAAGAGGGAGCCAAGAAATGAACCGAGCCACTTATTGTCATTTGATCTTTGATAAGCCTGCCAAAAGCATTCATTAGGGAAAGATTCCCTATTTAACAAATGGTACTGGGTGAACTGGATGACTACCTGTAGAAGACTGACACTATACCCTCACCTTT
>CAUYRH010002677.1:0-11805 GCA_963574655.1 Perodicticus potto
GGGGCAAGGTGAATGAGTGTATCAATGAATGGACACAGTCCATCCATGGAATTGAGGCCTAGGAAATTCACAAGAAACTGACCTAGGCATAGGAAATGGGGGTTCCACATTTAGTCCTAAGTGTAAAGTGAAGGAGACACCAAGGCACAGTGTCTCCTCAGCAGTTGTCCAGCCTTTTTGGCTATTGGAGCCTCCGGTGGGCGTTGGAGGTCCCCCTCCTTGCCTGTCATCCAGCCCGCTGGCTCTTCAGCTCGCTGCCGCAGCACCAACACCGCCAAGGAGGAGGCTGCAGGTCCGCCAGCTCCGCTGAGCTGGCTAGGGCGCCGGATGTCCTGCATCAGTTCTCCCTCTCCGAGTAGAAACCCCAACTGCTGTTAGGGAAAAAACCCAAATTCTTAACCATCACAGTACAGGGGAGTACTTCTCCTCCCCTCCCCACCTGGGAGGGCATAAGATCAAGGGCTCCATTCTCCCCAGAGTCACAGAAGTGGCGTTGAGACCCAGGGAGGCCTGAAGAGTAGAGATCAGTGTCCCCACTGGACAGGGAACTGGCCTCCTGGGCAGAACTTCCCTCAAGTCTCTCTCTAATCCTGCCTATGTCCTAAATCCTGGAGTCCCTTTCACCATAAACAGGGATGGAGGAACAATTCCAGGAAACCAAAATTGGCAAAATACCAGGGTGTTTAGAAGAACACTGTAAAACTTCTGGCCAAGGGGTTCAGAGAGACCCTAGGAGGTGCCGGGCCATTGGCCCTGATTCACTCCGGGCATCTGTGGTCTATATTTCTTGTAGTAGGTCCCCATCAAAGCTCTTCCAGACACTGTCCTGTTCAGCCTCAGCAGGCTGCCCCCACACCTTATGGCCGAGGCTGCTTGGCCTTACTTGCAGGCTCATGACCCAAGTGCTGGATCAGCCCTGACATGCAGCAGCAGCTCCACCCCCTGAGGTTTAGCATCAAGTCTTGGACTCCAGGCTTTGGCCTCAGTGCTGGGCATCTTACACGTATGGTCACCATCTTTTTTGTCTAACCCTCCCGGCATTCTGCAATGATCCCTCCAATCCCCACCCTGTGTGATCTTGCTGAGAGCATCTCTGAGCCTCAGTTTCCCCACTGTAACAAGAGAGTTAGCCTCTGTTTTGGGGCAGCCTTTCTGGACGTGACATTGTGAGATTTAACTTTCTCTTTTCTTTCTCTGCTTCTCGCTCTCTTTCAATTTGAAGTTGACTAAGGGGCAGCCCAGATTGGGTCACCAGCTGATATTCATTTTTAACTTCTGTCAGCAAACTGGAAACTCACTTTAGCAGCCCTGTGATGGACCAGAGATAAAATCCAGGCCTGGAAAAACAGAGAGGGACTTACTGTCCCCATCTGTACACACAGACACACACTCTGCTTTCATGCTGAAACATCTGCAGGAAAAGCCACCACATGTAAGGGATGGGTTTTATCAACTAGTCCCAGTCCCAGAGCCAGGCCCACACCCTCCCATGGCCCAAGACCAGCCATCACTGTCCAGTCCTTTCATATTTCTCTGAGGATTGAACTGGCAGGAAGGCAGGAGGAGGAACCTCTAGAGCCAGGAGCCTAAAGACAGATTAATTTACATCCTGTGGCTACAGACAGGCCCACGCACAACTTGAAGAAAGGAGACAGGCAATTATATAGGCAAGGAGCCTGAGTCCCCAGGTGGAGCCAAAGACCGGAGGGTAGACAGAGGGCCGAGAGAGTCCACTGCGAGGCAGAGAAGGCACCGCCTGGTCCTGAGAGTAAGCATCCTCTGGCAACACACTTGCCAGCCGTATCCTGCTGAGGGGTGGCCTGAAGGTCCTGCTGGCTGCTCCCTGTTCTGCCCCTCCCCTGTGGGACTAGATGGCTCTAGGCTAAAGGGCCAATCCTGCTCTTTAAGGGGATTTAAAGAGTTCAGGGGGTAGGTAACGTCAGGGTGTGTGTGGATTTTGGAGACTGGCCTGGTTTTAATACCAGCAGCTGGCTCAAGGTAAGACCCTGAACAGCTTCTTTCCCCTCTCTGGGCCTCAGTTTCCTCATTTGCCAAAAAAGGCATGAAGCCTGCCTGGGATCACATGTGGGCTCCCCTGGGCACAGGAGGGGCATCTGCAGGGCTCCATGGCTGTTTGTTCCTGTCCCCTCTGCAGGCCCCACAGTGTCTGGCTCCTGTCAGCACCAGGCAGATATGGATTAGCCCAGGGAGAGGATGAAACAAGTTCAGATGTGTGTCTGGGGCTCACAGCAGGAAAATCTAAAAATGTTGAGCAACTAGAGGCCTAGTTGGGTGGTACCCTTGGGGTTTGGTTGTCAGACATCAGGGAGGACTTCCTGGAAGAGGCGGACCTTGGGCTGGGTAGGCTGTAGACAGAGGAGAGGAAGGCGTGAAGGAGGGGAGACTGCACGTGCACTGGCAGGGAGGTGGGGTCAAGGTGAGGCCACATCTTTTCTCATGCTCTCTGTCCATGGTTGATGGGGAAGAGATTGGGGTTTGGAATTGGGCAGGTCTGGGCTCTACCAGGACAAATCTCTCTGCCACTCAGAACCCCAGTGTTGTCAGCTGTGGAAAGGGGCGGGGAATGGCGCACCCCCCACAGGGTGGTGGTGAGGCTGGCATAGGTGTTCTCTGTGTGTGGAGCCCCAGCCCAGAGCTGGCACTCAGATGACACATGGTACCAGGGAATCCTGCCCAGGTCTGGTTATTCAGGTCACGTGCTCCCTTCTGCCCCTCAGGTGGCCTCCCCACCTGGCCACATGTGGTTTGAGCAGGGGGCAGGCTTTGGTGTAGGGACCTGAGAAGGCCAAGGACACATTCTTGTCTTGGGAAAGACCATCATCAGGCTCTGCATGTCAAGAAACTTGGAACCTGGAACCTCAGCCCTTGAGAGGCCCATCCAACCCCTCTACTCAGTAGGAACACAGCAAACAGAGAGGTTAAGGGAGTGGCCCAAAGTCACCCAGCCCCCGACCTGGGCCTCTAAATGCTCTGCTGTCTAACCTGGGGTTGGGGGGACCCTGAGACTCAGGGGTTCTTCTCTGCCCTCCACCGTCCTATCCCTCTGCCCTCAAAGTCACTTGCTCTCCAGCCTGAGAAGGTCCTGGGAACAGGATGTGGGGCTCCCTGGGAGTACAGGTCAGTGATGAGCTGAGCCCTCTGGCTGAGCCTTGGCCTGTGCTGGGAGGGGAGGGTTAGGGCTCCAGCAGGTCTACCCAGCTAGTGTTTAACTTGCAGCTTCAGAAGCCATCGGGAGCCCCATGGAGCAAATGTTTTTTCTTCTAATGATACTGCGGCACATTAAGAAAGGACCCATCTTAGAGCTGATGCTGAAGAGAGGCCATTTGTTACCTGGGATGGCCTGGGTTGGCAGCTGGAATAACTTTCCCAGAGACGTGCCTGAGCAGGGGAAGGATCTTCCCATCCTCGCCATCAGCAAATCCTCCCTGACACTCACTCTAGGAGAGAACAGTCTGGGAAGGGTATTGAGATGGGCCGGACCTCTGCTCAGCGCGGGAGGGGCTCCCAGTCCCAGCAGTCCACAGGCTGGTGCCATTGGCCTTAATGTGCTTCATTCCTTCTCTCTGCTCTCTCCATGCCACCATTGATCTGCCTTCTGTCGCTATAGAGCAGTTTGCACTTTTTGGAGTTTCAGAGTATGTGCTTTTTCATCTGGTTTCCTTCACTCAGACTAACGATTTTTAGTTTCATCTGTGCTGTTGTGTGTGTCAATAATTTGTTCCTTTTTATTGGTAGGTAGTAATTGATCATATGAGCATACCATGAGCTGTTAGTCCATTCATTCTTCTGAGGATGGACATTTGGTTGTTTCTAATTTTTTGGTATTACAAATAAAGCTGTGGGCTGGGTGCAGTGGCGCACACCTGTAATCCCAGCATTTTGGGAGACCGAGGCTGGTGGATTGCTTGAGCTCAGCACTTCGAGAACAGCCTGAGTAAGAAAGAGACTCCATCTTTACTGAAAAAAAAAAAATAGAAAAAGTGGCTGGGCGTAGTAGTTCCAGCTACTCAGGAGGCTGAGGCAAGAGAATTTCTCAAGCCCAAGAGTTTGATGTTGCTGTGGGCTATGATGATGCCATGGCACTCTACTCAGGGCGACAGAGTGAGACTATGCCTGAAAAAATCAATACGTAAAGCTGAGATGAACATTTGTGTACATGCCTTTGTTTCGACTTATGTATTCATTTTTCTTGGGAAAATATCTGGGTGTGGAATGGCTGGTCCTAAGACAGGTCGCATGTTTAACTTTTTACAAAACAGCCAAACTGTTTTGCAGAGGGCTTGTACCATCTCCTGTCTCCATCCATGTTTCCATCCAAGTCCGCAGAGGAGTTGTGGTTGCTACATACCCCCACCCACATTTGACACTGCTGCCTCTTTACTTTTAATCATTCTAATAATAGCTCATTGTGGTTCTTCACTTGCATTTTCCTAATAACTAAAAATGTTGAGTGACATTTCATATACTTATTTGTCATCCACGTAAGTTCAAGTGTTTTGTTCATTTAAAAGAATGGGGTTCTTTTCCTTTTATGGAGTTTGGAGAGTGTTTTATATGTTCGAGAAACGAGGCCTTCATCAGGTATACGATTTGCAGATATTTTCTTCTTATCTGTGGCTTGTCTTTTTCAATCTCTTACTGGTGTCCTTTGAAGCTTAAACATCTTTAGATTTAATGAGGCTGCCCTTCCAACCTTGCTGCCCATTACAATAATTATGCCGCTTGTTTCTGATGGCTGAGCGCTGTCTGCTGTTCTGGGAGTCTATCATTCCCATAGCTGCCAGGGAACTGTGTTCTAGAAGTCTTTTTTTTTATTTTTTTATTTTATTATTATTTTTTTATTAAATCATAATTGTGTACATTGGTGCAATCATGGGGCACAATGTGCTGACTTCATATACAATCTGAAATATTTTCATTGAACTATTTAACATAGCCTTCATGGCCTTTTAATCACTATATGAAGACATTTATACTCTGCATGTAGTAATTTTCACTTGTACCCTTCTAAGATGCACCGTAGTTCTCTTATGGTTCACGTTCCCAGGCCAGTAAGATTTGTCGCCTACAACTTTGTAACTGTCTTTTTCACTGATGCGTTCCCTCTTGAGTTTCTGTCTCACGAAGGCAGGAAATTCCTTGTTCTCACTGAGCCTCCTCCCAAGGCAGTAAGAACAACCAATATTAACCCCAATGTTAATGAACCCTCAAAGGCGTTCTTGTTGCTCACTCACAGAAAATCAATTACTGAGACAAGGAGGATTGTTAAGGAGGAAAGAATTCATTTCTGGACGTGTATCTGCTAGGTGCAGGAGGCAGGAACTGTCTCTTCAGGTTCATTTCCCAACCAACAGTTCAGAGGGTATTATGGAGGTGAAAATGAGTAATGCATGAGGGTAGTGAACGTGCTCACATGTTTAGGGTGGAGTGCGGGCATGCAAGTGCCCTGAGAAATCATATTAGTACACATACCCCATGAATAAAAAGTGGTGGATATGTCCCTCCCAGCATGGGGATCTTAGGATTCTAGCAGTTCTCAACCCGGGGGTCGCGACTCACAGGAACTGTATTAAAGACTCGTGGCATTAGGAAGGTTGAGAACCACTGACTAGGGATTCATATTGGTCACTTTTTCAGCCTTGAGTGCAGGCTCCGTGGGTCCTTGGGCACAATGTGTGGTGTCGTATTGCTTATCTTTTTTTCCTCTGGACAAATGTTTGGTGTAAGCCCCTGTAGTTATCTCATGGCAGCAAGGAGCTTCCCACCTTTCTGGGCAAGAACCTCAAAAGGGAATGTATCAAGCAACAGAAAGTTACAAAGTTCTGGTCAACACATCTCACTGAGATGGGAACTTGAAACATCAGAGAACTACAAAACGTTATTTTCAAAATGTTTTCTTGCTTGTGGATGCCGTTACAGAACTCAGGACCAAAGGAGGAGGCAAGCAGGAGGGAACACAGAGCAGTCCCACACGCTGAAGAATGGCGTCCCCACCTCCCTATGCCTCTGGAAAGGTTATTGTCCAGAGTCCATCTGAGTGGAACTTGACTTTTTATAGCTGACTTCTTCTTGCTCCCCGAGGTCCCTTGGTTTCATGCCTTACACTTACCCGGGAGCAGAACACGGGTCCAAAACTGACAAGATGACTGCCTGCTCCTGAGGGCCTCATGACTACGTTAGACTTTCCTGCTCGCTACTTGAGATGCCAACTCCATGTGACGTGATTAAGGACATGGCACCCTCCCTCTTTCTTTTGTCTCTGCTTAACACTCCTGGTTTCTTTCATCATCATCTATACCATAAACTCCTCTGATCCTCTAGCCTCTAGAACTACCTCTGATGTGGTAGTTCAACTTTTAATTTTTTGAGGTCCTTCCCTAGTGTTTTCCATAATGTACTAGTTTACAATTCCCATCAACAGTGTATAAGGGTTCCCATTTCTCCACATCCATACCATCATTTGTCATTTGGTGTCTTTTTGATAGTGGCTATTCTAATCAGGGAAAGGTCATATCTCGTTGTGGTTTTGATTTCCATTTCCCTGATGGGTGACGTTGACCATCTTTTCATATACCCATTGGCCGTTGGCCATATATTTCTTACTTTGAGAAATGTATATTCCGGTCTTTCGTCCACTTTGAAATCAGATTATTTGGGGATTATTTGTTTTCTTCTGGTTTCCTTTGCTTTGCATTTGGGTTTTGGGCGATCCCAGGGTACTCCCCACTGGGATGCCTCCTCAGCACTCTCACTGGCTAAGTTATATGATCTAAAAAGAAAAAGCATATTTCCTTTTGGGTCTCATATCTGGAATTTGGGAGAAAACATTGGGTTTGTGTCTGCGTGGGGTTTTTTTGGTACGTAGGACTAAAATTTCTTCTATGGCTGGTTTAGTGAGAACTACCAGGCCTCTAAGTCACTGTCAGAAATGCTGGTGTGTTAATTTTGGAGGTTTTACTAGTGTGAATGTCTAGTTTTTCATAAGTTATAGAATTAATTGGATAAATATGAAGAAAGTAGATGTTTGTAAAGGACAATTCAGAATTTGCTGTTTCTTAGGGTTTTTGATAAAATTTAAAGTTACTAGAGATGAAACCTCTGAAACTCTGGATGCATGTGGCTGTATATATGGGGTGTACAAAGGACCAGATGTGCTGTGAAAAGGCATGAAATGTGTAAATTCATACAAAATTTCATAAGTCAAGGTGGTTTAAATGGATATTTAAAAAAACATAAAAAGGAGAGGTAAAAAAGGCTATGAATACTAAATGAGGTTTGTCGAAGGAAGGATTGAACAGAAGGAATGGGTGTATTTGGGAAAGGAAACAGGAGAGAGATTTGAAGAAAGTTAGGATATGAAGATGTATTTCAGATAAGGAAGGTAAAAAGGAAAGTTTGGGACAAAAGAAGAAAGTCTAGATACATTGTGGATAGGCTGTGTGGGTAGTGATGAGGTTTGTGAAAGGAAATTTACAAAGACATTTGTGTGGAAAAAATGGAAAGTTTGTTAAAGTGTCAAAGTCAGAAGTTAATGGGAATTGCCAGTTCTGACAACAGAGTAATAATTGGTCTGAACAGGGGGATGGAGATCTCATTCTCTGTAACTTGTAAGTAGAAATTGTAATTCTCTCTAAGAAATCTCTAAGAAAACAATGAATGACATCCTAATAAAAGGGTAGAAGAGGTGGTACAAATGCTTAAGTCCAGGGACACTCTAAGTAAAAGGTTGCCATCATTCTTGCCTAACGTAGACATTGCTTTCTTTAATTTCCCTTCTTCCTCATTCGAACCTGATGTCCTTACAATCCCTTCTGAGAGAGACCAAAAACACATTTGGGGGACAAGGATAGGGACTTCCCCATGTTTGTCACAGGGGAGGGGGCAAGGGGCACTGGCTGAGGAGGTGGCATGGCATGGACTGTGACACCTTGTTGTCAGGGTTGGTACGTTGGGACTAGGGAGCCCTGTTCTGGTGGAGAACTGGGGAGGCATGGATAGGGCCTAGAAAGTGGTCTCTGACTGACCCTGTTCTGCTGGTCATGAGGATACCTAGTCCTGCAGGAACCCTACTCTGTCTTTTGTTCTCATACAAACCATGGGACAGGATTGAATAGAAAGGAATGGGTTTATTTGGGAAACAAAACAGTAGGAGAGAGAGATTTGAAGAAAGTTTCCCGCAATACTCCCCTGGGATGTCTATTAAAAAACTGGAAGACCCTACGACTCAACAGGCTTCACACAGAGGCTTCAACACAACCTGACCCCAATACGAGTTAGCAGATGGAGAATCCGCCCCACGATCAGGAGCCTTAACCCAAACAATCCTACAATTAGATCTCCTTTGTGGAAGACAGGAAAGTGGTCAGAGGTTCCCTACGTTGAGGCTTTTACTTATCAGAGAGACAGGACAATCCTCAATGCTGTGAGCCTTCTGTGGAAAAGCATGGCCTTAGGCAGTGGTTCTCAACCTGTGGGTTGCGACCCTTTTGGAACTGTATTAAAGGGCCGAGGCATTAGGAAGGTTGAGAACCACTGCCTTAGGGGGACTGGAAGAAATCTAAATGCTTCTTTTGAGTTTGGACAAGCCTCAGACTTTGGGGCAGAGATCAGGCAAGATGCTGGTCTGTAGCTGTTGCTTTGGCCCCAGGGGAGACTCAGGCACCCAGCATATGATCAAAGACCTGGATCGTGATGGCTCATAGAGTAGATCTGATCCAGGATGTTTTCTCAGATTAAGCCCTATCTATCTCCTTGTCCCACCGTGTCCTTACACTGACAACACTAATATCATAATTATTGTCACCAGTGCCAGATGACCAAATAGACAAAGTAGGAGTGAGGCTTCCTAGTGCCATGGGACCTCCTACTGGTTGTTGGCTTACACATGCATTCCATGGATTGATTGTTCTTTGGCCAAAGGGGAAAGAGGAGACTGAAATATGACCTTTTTTCTTTTTCTCTTTCCCAAATTGCTTTCCATGAGGCCTGGTAAATCATGCCTTAGAAACAAGAAAACTTTATTAGGCAGGTTATGTATTAACCAGTAAAATGTGTCTTACTTTCCAACATGATTCCAGCATAGCCTCTCGTGACATATGTCAGAACTCCTTATCTAAACTCAAGCACTCTTTCTACTGACTCTAGGTCTTTAGACAAAGCTTATCTCTTTCATCCAACTGCCACCTCAAGAATGCCCAAACCACCCTCTAATTTGTAAGCTCTCACTTGGAGATATCCTACTTTTTCGAGCTGAGCCTATATATCTTTCACTTATTGAGCTTTGATCTTACCTATAGTTTCTGTCTCCATGATTGTATAAAACTGAACTGTAACCTGGCTCCCTAGGTCACATTTTTTTAGGATCTCTTGAAATTGTGCTCTTTGGCACTGGTCACATGAACTGGGCTCAGATTAAACCCCTTTAAATTATTTTATGGAGATTGAATTTGTTGTGTTGATATTTTCTTTCTTTCTTTTTTATTAAATCATGGTTGTGTACATAAATGCAATCACGGGCTACAATGTGCTGGTCTTATATACAATCTGAAATATTTTCATCGAACTGGTTGACATAGCTTCCATGGCATTTTCTTAGTTATTGTGTACAGACATTTACATTCTACGTTTAGTAAGTTTCACCTGTACCCTTCTAAGATGCACCATAAGTGTGGACCCACCAATTACTCTCCCTCTGCCCATCCTCCGCCCTCCCCTCCTCTCCCCTCTCTTGCTCCTTTCCCCATATTCTTGTGCTTTAAGTGGGTTATAGCCTTCATATGAAAGCTATAAATTAGTGTCATAGTAGGGTTGAGTACGATGGCTACTTTTTCTTCCATTCTTGGGATACTTTGCTAAGAAGGATATTTTCCAGCTCCATCCATGTAAACATGAAAGAGGTAAAGTCTCCATCTTTCTTTAAGGCTGCATAATATTCCATGGGGTACATATACCACAATTTGTTAATCCATTTGTGGGTGAATGGGCACTTGGGCTTTTTCCATGACTTAGCAATTATGAATTGGACTGTAATAAACATTCTGATACAGATATCTTTGTTATAATGTGATTTTTGGCTTTCTGGATATATACCTAGTAGAGGAATTATAGGATCAAATGGCAATTCTATTTTTAGATCTCTAAGTATTCTCCAAACATCTTTCCAAAAGGACCGTATTAGTTTGCATTCCCACCAGCAATATAGAAGTGTTCCCTTTTCTCCAAATTCACGCCAACATCTCTGGTTTCGGGATTTTGTGATGTGGGCTAATCTTACTGAAGTTAGATGATATCTCAAAGTAGTTTTTATTTGCATTTCTCTGATGATTAAGGACAATGAGCATTTTTTCATGTGTCTGTAGGCCATGTGCCTGTCTTCTTCAGAGAAGTTTCTCTTCAGGTCCCTTGCCCACCCTGAGATGGGATCCCTTGTTCTTTTCTTGCTAATACGTTTGAGTTCTCTGTGGATTCTGGTTATTAAAACTTTGTTGGAGACATAACCTGCAAAGATCTTCTCCCATTCTGAGGGCTGTCTGCTTGCTTTACTGTGTTCTTGGCTGTATAGAAGCTTTTTAGTTTGAACAGGTCCCAGTAGTGTATTTTTGATGCTGCTTCAATTGCCCGGGGGGTCCTCCTCATAAAGTATTCGCCCAGGCCTATTCCTTCAAGAGTTTTCCCCGCTCGGCGCCTGTGGCTCAACGGTCTAAGGCGCCAGCCATGTACACCTGAGCTGGTGGGTTCAAATCCAGCCTGGGCTCGCCACTAAACAGCAATGACAGCTGCAACCAAAAAATGGCCAGGCATTGTGGCAGGCACTTGTAGTCCCAGCTACTTTGGGAGGCAAAGGCAGGAGACTCACTTGAGCCCAGGAATTGGAGGTTGCTGTGGGTTGTGATGCCATGGTACTCTATCCAGGGTGACAGCTTGAGGTTCTGTCTCAAATTAAAAAAAAAAAAAAAGAGTTTTCCCTGCATTTTCTTCTAGTACTTTTATAATTTCATGTCTGAAATTTAAATCTTTAATCCAAGAGTCTATCTTGGTTAAAGGTGAAAGGTGTGAGTCCAGTTTCAGTCTTCTACAGGTCGCCAGCCAGTTCACCCAGCACCATTTGTTAAACAGGGAATCTTTTCCCCACTGAATGTTTTCAATTGGTTTGTCAAAGATCAAATAACGGTAAGTAGCTGGGTTCATCTCTTGGTTCTCTATTCTGTTCCATACATCTACCTCTCTGTTTCTGTGCCAGTAGCATGCTGTTTTGATCACTATCAATTTATAAGATAGTCTGAGGTCTGCTAGTGTGGTTCCTCCTGCTTTGTTTTTATTTCTGAGTAATGTCTTGGCTATTCAAGTTTTTTTCTAATTCCCTATACAGCTATGTATTATTTTTTCGAGATCTTTGAAATATGACAATGGAGCTTTAATAGAAATTGCATTAAAATTGTATATTGCTTTGGGTAGTGTAGACATTTTGACAATGTTGATTCTTCCCAGCCATGAGCATGGTATGTTGATTCTTCCCAGCCATGAGCATGGTATGTTTTTCTCTTTGTTAACATCTTCATCTATTTCTTTTCTTAGAGTTTCATAGTTCTCTTTATAGAGATCTTTCACATCCTTTGTCAGGTAAACTCCCAAATATTTCATCTTCTTTGGCACTACCGTGAACGGAATGTCTTTGACTGTTTTTTCAGCTTGGCTATTGTTGGTATATATAAAGGCTACAGATTTATGAGTGTTGATTTTGTAACCTGAGACACTGCTGTATTCCTTGATCACTTCTAACAGTTT
>CAUYRH010002678.1:0-43622 GCA_963574655.1 Perodicticus potto
GCTGTCACCCTGGATAGAGTGCCATGGCATCACAGCTCACAGCAACCTCCAACTCCTGGGCTCGAGCGAGTCTCCTGCCTCTGCCTCCCAAGTAGCTGGGACTACAGGCGCCCGCCACAACGCCCGGCCATTTTTTGGTTGCAGCCATCATTGTTATTTGGCGAGCCCAGCTGGATTCGAACCCGTCAGCTCAGGTGTACGTGGCTGGCACCTTAGCCCATTGAGCCACAGGCGCCGAACCTGCAGTTTCTTTCTTATGTAACTTAGTGTATTTTCTTTCTTTCTCTCTCTTCTCTTTCTTTCTTTCTCTTTTGACACAGAGTCTCACTTTGTCACCCTGGATAGAGCATCGTGGCCTCACAGCTCACAGCAACTTCAAATTCTTGGACTCAAGTGATCCTCTCGCCTCGGCCTCCCAAGTAGCTGGGACTACAGGTGCCCCCATGACACCTGGCTGGCTAGCTTTTCCATTTTTAATAGAGACAGAGTCTTGCTCAGGCTGGTCTCAAATTCCTAAGCTCAAGTGATCCTCCCACTCAGCCTCCCAGAGTACTAGGATTATAGGCATGAGCCGCCACATTGGGCCCAACTTAGTATATTTTCTAGAGCTAATAATTATATTTCCCCCCAGTTTCCTTGGGTTTCTGTGTACTGATCATTGATTCTCCAATAAAATTTAAAGCCCCTCTCGGTATTATTTTCTACACAATCAAAGATCACTGTATTATTTCCACAGTTTTTCTCTAGAAACCTCCCTCAGAAGCCCCCTGGCCTCTTGTTCCCACCAGCCTGGCTGTGCCCGAGACCACAGAACTGGTTCCTTCCTTCACCATCACGCTGGGATTTCCCTTGGAATTTCACATCCTCCTTTCTTGTTTACTCTCCTGTTTCTGTGGAGCACATCCTCCAGTATTTGTGGATCCATGTATTTCTTTGGTTCAGGAAATTTCTCATACATTTTCTCTTCAAATATTTTATCTCTCCATCATCTCTTTGGGGAGTTGTATTTATAGGTATGTTGGATCTTCTTGTTCAGTTTTCTGGGTCTCTAATTGGTACAAAGAAAAATGTAAGATGAAAGCCCTGGAAAACTGAACTAGATATATAGGGCTAAATAAAATCTGTTATTAAAACAAACTTCAGCAGATTCTTGTTATACTTTTTTAAGGTGGGTATTAGAAAATTATAATTTTGTCCATGACTCGCATAGTATTTCTGCTGGGCCGCGCTGCCTTCAACACCACTCCCAAGGCTTTCTGGTCTTGCAAAACTTCTTCCTCTTGGTCTTTGTACCTCTTTCCACCCCGGCTCTCTTCTCTGGCATCTCTTGGCTGCATCTCTGTAAATGGTGCAAGTTTTGTCCTGTGTTCTCACCTCTTCTGACCCATCGGATTCTTCCAGGGAAAGCTCTTTCGTATTGCTGGAGTCAATGCCTACTTTTTTCTTTTTTAAATTGAGAAATAATTCCTGTACTATAAGATTTACCATTTAAAGTGTACAATACGGTGGCTTTTAGTATATTCATGGAGCTGTGCAACCATCATCATTATCTGATTCCAGAACATTCTCATCACTCCCCCTACCCAAATCCCCTTGTATCCCTTTAGCAGTCAGTTCCCACTTTACCTTCCCTCGACTCCTGGGAACCCCAAATCTACTCTCTGTCTGTACAGACCTTCAGAGTTGAACCCTGACTCTCACATTCTCCTTCCTGCCCATCTCCATTGCACGTGGTTAAGGCATTTACAACTCTCCAGAACTCGGCACCTTCATCATTTATCTTCCCCTCCCCATTGATTACCAAGCTGGAGACCTAAGTCACCCTTCGCTCCTTCCTCACTTTTCCTCCCACACCTTCATGGCCTATGGGTACTTTTCGCCATCCTACAGGTTGTCTATCCTGCTTTTCACATGCTAAAGATTGGAATTGGACCCTTTTCTTACAACATACATAAAAATCAATTCAAAAACAGAAAGCTTGATGCCATTGGTTTTGCCAATGATTTCATGAATATGGCACCCAGAGCAAAATTTGATGAATGGGATTGTATTAAACTAAGAACTTCTACAGAGCAAAGGAAACAACTGGTCATGAGGCAACTTAGAGAATGAGAGAAAATATTTGTAAATCATATATCTGATTAGTGTTACTTGCCAAAATATATAAGAAGCTCTTATAACTTCATAGCATAAAACCAAACAACCCAGTTGAAAAAATGAGTAAAAGAATTGAAGGGCCATTTCTCTAAAGAAGACATATAAATGGCCAGCAGGTTTATGAAAAGATGCTCAATGCCACTTATCATCAGGGAAATACAAATCAAAACTACAATGATCTATCACCTCATTCTATTGGAATGCTTATTATTATAAAACAAAATAAAACCGAAGACAACCAGTGAGTGCTGGCAAGGGTGTGGGGAAACTGGACCCCTTGTACACTCTTGATGGGAAAGGAAAGTGGTGCAGCTGCTGTGGGAAACAGGATAGAGATTCCTCAAAAAGTTAAAAATGGAGCTACCATGTAATTCAGCAATCCCATCTGAGTAATTTGTCCAAAAGAGTTCTATCAGGATCTCACAGAGATTTCCACACTCCCATTTTCAATCTAGCACTATTTCTAATAACCCAAATGTGGAAGCAATTTAAATATCTGTCTGCAAATGAATGGATAAGAAAGGTGTATTGTGCACATATGATGCAATATCATTTGGCCTTAAGAAGGAAGGGAATTCTGCAATATGCTAAAATATGAATGGACCTGGAGAATATTATGCTAAGTAAAATAAGCCAGACCTGGAGAGGCAAATACCGCATGCTCCCCCTTACATGAGGCACCCAAAGTAGACTCATCATGGAAGCAGAGACTGGCACGTGGTTGACAGGGGCTAGGGAAACGGGGAAACGGGCAGTTGCTACTCAACATGTTTCAAGTTTCTGTTAAGCAAGACGAATGAGCTCCAGAGGACTGCCAGACTGGTCATTTTCAAATGTAAACTCGACCATGTCATGCTCGTGCTTAAACCCTTGGTGCACCTCTGAATTTTACGAGAGCTTCGGTGGCTCTCCCCGTGCTGGCCAGCTGTGCCTCAGCCACACAGCCACTCTGTGTTTTGTTTTTCAAGTGCATCGAATTCTTTCTTGTCCCCCTTTTATCTTTCAGGTCTCAGCTTAAATGTCACTTCCTCGAAGGAGCCTTCCGAGAGAGGGCCACTCTCCTCAGATTGTTCCCGTCATAACTCTTGGTGCACTTTGTACTTACTTACTTCTCTGCGTGCTTTTTGGCCTCCTTGTCCTCAGAATGAAGGCTCCATGGAGACATGGCCAGGTCTGTCTTGTCCCCCATTGTAGCTTTACCGAGTGGCTTGGGGGTATTTTTTCAAAATTTTTAATTATTAAGGATATTTAATTTTTGAACACATATATAGAGTGATATTTTGGTAAAAGCACACAGTGTGTAATGATCAAATCAGGGTAATTGGGGTGTCCATCCTGGGTAGTTTTTTTTGCAGTTTTTGGCTGGGGCTGGGTTTGAACCCACCACCTCGGACATATGGGGCCGGCGCCCTACTCCTTTGAGCCACAGGCGCCGCCCATCCTGGGTAGTTTTTGACTGAGTGAATGCACCAGGGAGCATCCTTCCCCAAGGACAGACAGCCAGCATCACTCACCCACACTGGGCAACAGCTTCCCTCCAGGCTGGACAAGCCCCAGGAGTAGGGACTGCTCCAAAGTGAGAGGGGCTCCCCTCCCTGCCAGCCCCCTCTGGCAGCTGGAATGAGCCAGGTGGGCTGCTGTGGCCCAGGTCATCCGCCCCACCGCCCTCTTCCTCCCACACCCCCACCCCACATGCTCTCCATCCCTTGGCCTGGATCATTTCCCCACCATATCTCTTTCTCCATAAACTTCCTAGACCTGCAGTCAGGCTAAGGGGGGCATGGAGAGGGGGCAGGGACCCAGGAGGTCTGGCCCAGACTGAGCCCCCAGGGCAGCAGGGCAGTGACTCACCAGCGCCGCAGGCCCCCCCGCTCGGCCTCCAGGAGCTCCTTCCAGAGCTGGTCCTGCTGCGTGCCCTCAGCCCTCTGTGCCACCCACTGTGCTTTCTTTGCCTGTGGGGCCCGGGGTGCTGGGCAGCCACCAGCAAGACTCCTGCCCACCACAGGGCCACCTCGGGGAGCTGCAGACACTGAGGCTGGTGGCCTGGTGGGGGGCAGTCGGTACCCAGCTGATGTGGTTCTCTGGAGCTCAGGGGTGGGGCGGCTCCCCATGGGTGCCAGGGTGTGTGTGTGTATGTGTGTGGCAGAGAGGGGGCACCGGAGAGCCGCTCCTGACCCTGTGCTTGACCTCCAGGGACACCTCCTCCTTCTCAAACCCTGGCGAGCCTGGGCAGTGGTCCTCTTCACCGTCTCCCTGAGCCCAGCTTGAGTGGCCGATGGTCATGGGGCCCTGCAGGCTGAGCAGAGCATCTGAGGACAGCTGTGTTTTAAACTCTGACTATGTTGACAGTTGTCCTGGGAACAGCTTCTAAGCGTGCCGGGCGGGCCATGCCTGTGTGTGTGTGTGTGTGACTGCTGAGCCCTGAGGGAGGGGGCAGAGAGTTCCTCCGTGTTCCCTGCACAGCTCTGCAGCCCCAGCCCAGGCAGGAGCCCTCCATGCAGCGTGCGGGAGGAGAGGGCCGACTCCGGACCCCAGATCAGGCCCAGCCCCCACCAGCGCCCCGGACCTGGGGCAGCCTCTGCTCGGTCAAGCACGCGTTCCGCCCCTCCTGGACGCTGTGAGGACCACGTGAGGTGCCGGACAGGAGGGTGCCCCGGGAACTTTAGATATTAGTGCGAGCCTTCCTGCTTTCCTTCTGGAACGATAGCAGGGGTCGCACGCAGGTTTCGAGATCAGCGAACAGGCATCGTCCAGGCGCGTTCTCCGTAAGCCAGAGAGTTGCCGGAGCGCGGCCTCTCCTGGGCCGGCTGGGCTGACCTCGGACAGGCCCCACTCCCACCACGTCTACCTCCCGCGCTCTCTGCTTCCAGTCTCGGGGGTCGCTGCTATCCCCCGTGCATGTGGCCAGATCCACAGTCCCTTCCGTGAACTCTCCTGTGGGCTGACTCAGCTGGGAAAGAGACGCAGGAACCGCTCCGCACAGTCGGGCGGTGCTAACTAGATGCTCACAGGCGCGGGGCACCAGCTCAGCCGAGGGACCCCTGGCTTGCACTGTGGCATCTGTGTGCCTCAACTGCGTCTGCTTTTGTGAAAGAAGCGGCAACAACTTGGGACTTCACAGGTGACACGCATTTGCCAGGTGGTAAAATGGGGGAGACTGAAAAAACTTGGATGCAAGAGAGAGCCTGGTATTTGGGAGAGAGACAAGGGCTGGGGCACAAAGGCACACGTGGCCAGGCCCTGGGGGTGTTTTGGACTTTGTCCTGCACACAGTGGGGGAGACACTGATGCGTGTAAGCCCCAAGAGAGCAACAGGGCACAAAAGCATCAGAAAAGCGACACTGGGCTTGGGCAGGGGCCTGGTGTGGAGGAGACCAGGCCGACAGCCAGGCCAGCAAGAGCCGCCAGCTTTGTCTTTGGCACTTGCCAAAAGGGAAGTGGCTGGGTGATGCGATCTTCTGGGACAGCACTGGTCTAAAATCAAACCCGTGGGCTTGGGACTCTGTCTTGCCACTGTTCCTCCTCCTGTAGGCATCTAGTGACTTTTACATTTCCCTGATAAATGGGAATGCAGATGGGAAGAGCAGCTGGGATGGCCACTGTGCACTAGAGCCTGGGACAGGCTTTTGGGGGTGACACTCTCTCAGAGGTGTCTGTATCCCCATGAAGCCCAAGGAGTAGCTTCCTTGAAGGGCCAGAAGGGTCCATTAGTGTGTTTAGAGAGGACAGCGCCTGCCACCCTGACAGAGGCAGTGCATCCTTGAGGTCCTAAGAGGCCACTGCAGGACCCATGCAGGCTGCGGCACCCAGAAGCTTGGAGTGGGCTCTGCCCCAGTCCCCTGGCCACAGGCTCCAGAGATAAAGAACAAGATACATTGTGTGGCAAGGGCGTCTGTGTTTGTGCCCGAGTGACTGACCCAATTCCTGATGTAGATGCTGAATAATTCCATGGAGGTGGGCTTTTATAAATTAAGATTTAATTTAAAACTCATTTTAGACTGATGGCTGATAGAGGGATGGACTGATACATGACAAAGCAAATATAATAAAATATCAATATCGAATCTAGGTCAATGGTTCTCAACCTTCTAATGCCGCAACCCTTTAATATAGTCCAAAGGGGTCGCAACCCACAGGTTGAGAACCGCTGATTTAAATGATGGGTGTATGGGCGCTTGTGCTAACATTCTTTCAACTTCTCTATGTGTTTGAAAATTTCTAAAATAAAAAGTTGGATGAAAAAAGATTTCACCTGCTAATCCAGGCCAGTCATTGCCAGTCTCTTTTCCTGGAAATGCATCTAAATTCACTTTGGGGTGTTCCCCTCCCCCCCTCAGCAAGTGTGGGCAGGGCCAGCTCTCAGTCCCGCCCACTTCCTATAGCTCACCCCTTACTCCCATCCCCTTCCTGAGTTGGCTGTGGAGCTTTGGAGCTGGAGTGCAGTCCAGGGAAGGAGGGGAAATATTTGTCAGAATATTTTAACCACTCTTTTCATGTCTAGACCTCCACTTTCTGGAAAAAAATTTTGGCTAATTATCATGTCCCTGTTTCTTACATGCACACACCGTGGAGGCATTAGACCAGGTGGTGACAGTCAAAGAAAGGACTCAGGACCATGTTCACTCCTAGTCATCTGCTCCTACTGAGTCCCCAGAAAGTGTCCTAGTTCACTAGAACAGCAACATTAAAGAAAAAGCAATTTATCAATGGGAAATCTACCCCCACCTTCTTCCTAAAACCAAACATTTTCATTTTTAAATGGTCACTTTGGACCTTCCCGTTGCTTCCCGTTACTGTCCATGTACCTACCATATATTGTCTCAGCTTAAAAAGTTTTTTCTTAAACATCAGAAACATCTTCTCCTGTTTCTCTCTCTCTCTTTTTTTTTTTAGAGACAGAGTCTCACTTTGCCGCCCTCCGCTGAGTGCTGTGGTGTCACAGCTCATAGCAACCTCCAACTCTTGGCCTTAGGCGATTCTCTTGCCTCAGCCTCTCGAGTAGCCGGGACTACAGGCGCCGGCCACAATGCCCAGCAATTTTTTTGTGGCAGTTCAAACCCACCACCCTTGGTGTATGGGACCAGCGCCCTGCCCACTGAGCCACAGGTGCCACTCTCTCTTGTTTCTCTTTATAAATGATAGAGTCATACATAGGGTCGACTCACCCTTCCAACGGATGTCCCACCTAGGAAAGGTGAATGGGCCAATCCCCACCCTTCTGACCTTTAAAACCCCCATCCACCTTAACGCACGGGCTGACTTCCTTCTCGGGCTCAGCTCACCCGCACCCGGGTAGAAATAAAGGCCGATGTTGCCCACACAGAACCTGTATTCCATTTCCTTTCGTGCAGGTTTCAGAATAATCTTTTATTTTTGGTCTTTGACCTCTCAAAAATCTTTTATACTTTTTGTTTTAATCAGTTTGTTAGACTTGATGTGTCATAATTTAGTTAAACAGTTTCCTATTTTCAGGCATTTAGGGTTCCTCCCCCCAAGGTTTTCATTAGCTGTGATGAATATCTTCCTGACTCTCTTTCCTTCTGTTGAATCATTGTGACAGGACACATTCCCCAAATGGCATTACAGAATGAGGAAATGGGTATTTGAATGACTTTTATTACATAGAGAGTGCTGCTGAGTGCCCATGTATGTATTCCCAGCAGTGTGTAAGTGTCAGCTTCACTGATGTTTTGTGGGAATGGCAGCTGTGTGGCCTGTTGGTGTCTGAGACCACCCAGGGTTGATGAGTGGCTGAAGGACCTGCAGGACTCAACATCCAGAGATACTCAAGGCCATGATTTATTATTGCAAAAGGAAACAAAGTTAAACCAAAGGGAAAAGACATGGGGTAGAGTCTGCAGGAAATGGGTTTGAGTTTCCCCGGGTACTCTGCGGATGGAGCCACACAGGATTCACTCAATTCCCCCAGCAGTGTGTTGGGGCACTACGCATGGAACATCACCAAGGCAGCTCCCTAGAGACTCAGCACCTGGGGTTTCTACTGGGGGCTGGGCACATAGGCATCCTTTGCATATGATTCAATAATTAGTAATCTCAGAAGGAAAACAGGTAAAAATCCAAGTGTTTGTACAGTTTAGGCACAGTGAGCTTCTTATCAAGGAATGCTTAGAATTGTGCCCAAATCCAAGTCCCCAGACGCTGGTGAAGGGCCAACCTTGCAAGCAGGCCTTGCTAAGGACAGCATTGCTCTCACAAGCATTTCTTTCACTTTCTTTTGCAGGCAAACCATAACTGTATAAAATGGTGCGATGGGACCACCTGAAAGTTCCTTTACTCACAAGGCTGAAGTTGATGCCTGCTGTCAACTGTGACCATTGCTGTGCCTGTCGGCCAGCCAGGGTCTCTCTCTCTGTCTTGGCCTTCCCTCAAATGGGTGGCTCAGTTTCAAGAATGAGTATCTGAGAAAGAGGGAGATAGGCCAAAGTTTTATCACCTGTTCTAACCTAACCATAAAGTACCCTGTGCTATTTCCACTATATTCTATTTATCAGAAACAAGTACCAGCATTGGCCCATTTTCAAGAAGAGAATGAATCCATCTTTGATGGGAGAAACGTCAAATAATGTGTAGATGTGCTTTAACATCACAAACATACGATATTAGCTTTGCCATTTTTAGGCATTTATTCTGCTTGTACCAATGTGCAAAGCTATTTGAGGATATTTTCTGCAGTGTTATTATTTTTTTAAAAAGCAGCAGCCTAAATGTTTATCAGTAGGGGATGGGTTAAATCACTTGTGGTGCCCTTACATTACCTATTGTTACTGAGCTCAAGATGAGCTCAGCTTAGGTCTCGTTACTCACTGCACAGAAAGTCAATTACTGAGACAATGAGTATAGCCAGGGAGAAAGGATTCTATTGTGACTGATGAATGACATCAGCTCAGAGTCGGGAGGTAGATCTCAAATCCTTCTCCCTGACTGACTAAGGGCAATGGCTCTTACGGCAGGTTGTGGAATGCAGGTCAAGTGGAGTTTGCAGTCATGGGGTCTGCAGGTGTCTAATTCAAGAATCAAGTGTCAGTGATAGATGGTGAGTTGCCAGGAAGATTACAGAGATCTTCTCATTAGCTTGATTGCTCTCAAAGTCTGAGATACGGGGACAGAACAAAACATAACTGGGGGGGGGACATTTTGCAAGGCTAATTACAGTATTACTTGCAAACATGTCGTGTATATAATGTTAAGTAAAACAAACAAAAACAGTAGCAAAACAAGTTATAAAGCAGTATATGTGGTGTGATTCTGTTTTCGTTTTGTATTATACTTGTCTGTTGAATCTGGCACAAGTCTGAATGGATACGCGTCTACCTGTATCTAGTCGATGTCTTTAGGAAGCAGAATTATGAGATTTATCACTTTCCACTCTATTTTTTCATGGTATTTGGATATTTTACAATAGCATATATTATTTAATAATTTAAAAATATGCTCTGCATTGGCTCGGCGCCTGTGGCTCAACAGGCTAAGGCTCCAGCCACGTACACCTGAGCTGGCGGGTTTGAATCCAGCCCGGGCCCGCCAAACAACAATGATGGCTGCAACCAAAAAATGGCCGGACGTTGTGGCACGCGCTTGTAGTCCCAGCTACCTGGGAGGCAGAGGCAGGAGACTCGCTTGAGCCCAGGAATTGGAGGTTGCTGTGAGCTGTGATGCCACAGCACTCTACCCAGGGTGACAGCTTGAGGCTCTGTCTCAAAAAAAAAAAATATATATATATACTCTGCATGTAAACGGTTTTCCTTTTTAATGTAACAATTCAGTCAGGTTAAAAAAATGTTTATAAAGTTCTATTTTTGTTTACTTTTCTCATCTAGCTTTCCTGATTCCTCATATTATACATTGGTTATAATGTTGTTTTTTTTTTTTAATAAATCTCTTTGTGAGTTAAAAGTGATCTCCTTTAAGCAAATGGTCCTGGTTCGGCACCTGTGGCTCAAGCAGCTAAGGTGCCAGCCACATACACCTGAGCTGGCGGGTTCAAATCCAGCCCGGGCCCCCCAAACAACAATGACGGCTGCAACCAAAAAATAGCTGAGCGTTGTGGCAAGTGCCTGTAGTCCCAGCTATTTGGGAGGTGGAGGCAGGAGAATTGCTTGAGCCCATGAGTTGGAAGTTGCTGTGAGATGTGATGCCACAGCACTGTACCCAAGACGACAGTTTGAGGCTCTGTCTCAAAAAAAAAAAAAAAGAAAGAAAGAAAAAGAAAGAAAGAAAATGGTCTTGTTAACTTCTAAGAAATGCAAAAAAAAAAAAAAAATCCTAAGAAATAGTCTTGGGGTAGTGGAGAGAGCACTGTATTAGCAGTTCAGAGACGTGTGCTCTAGTCTAGGCTCTGATCCCCCTGGGCCCCTTGGTAAGGATTATTCAATAGAGGACATAGTTAAGCTGTTAAAATCTCTCTGTGATTATGCTTTAGTTCAGTGGTTCTCAACCTTCCTAATGCCGCGACCCTTTAATACAGTTCCTGGGGGTCGCGACCTACAAGTTGAGAACCGCTGCTTTAGTGCCCTAGGAGTGCCATAACAACATAGCACAAACCAGATAAGCTAAACAATAGAAATTTACCATTTCACAATTCTGGAGATCAGAAGGCCAAGATCAAGGTGATGGTGGGGTTTGTTCCTCCTGAGGCTGTCAGAGAATCTACTTCGGGCCTCTCCTCCGCTTCTGGCGGTACCCTTGACCTTCCTTGGTGTGTGGAAGCATCACCCCAATATCTGCCTTAATCTTCACACTGTTCTTCCTGTGTGTGTGTGTTCAGATTTCCCCTTTTTACGTGAGGACACGTTCATATTGGACCAGAGCCCACTCTATACCGGTGTGACCTCACCTCAACTAATCCCATCTGCAATGACTCTTTCCAAATAAGGCCACATTCTGAGATACTGGGAATTAGGTTTTGGGGGGAACACAATTCAAACCATGATAGGTTGTATGGATTCAAACTTTCTTCTGGGATATATTATGGATGAAACCCTCTTATATTCAGCCCTTATTGTACAACCAAGCATTTTGTGTGTCACCTTCAGTCCTCACCTCATCTGGTGAACAGTATTGGCTCCATTTTATGGATGAGAAAACAAAGGCTTTAAGAGGTTGAGTGATTTGTCCGAGGACACAAGTATTGAGTGAAAAGTCTGGGGCAGTGCCTGTGGCTCAAAGGAGTAGGGCACTGGCCCCATATGCCGGAGGTGGTGGGTTCAAACTCAGCCCCGGCCAAAAACAAAAAAGAGAGAGAGAAAGAAAGAGAAAGAAAGAAAAGTCTGGCAATAAATCCACTCACACCTGACTTCTAAAGCCTACACCTGACTTCTAACGCCTACACCTGACTTCTAACGCCTACACCTGACTTCTAACGCCTACACCTGATTTCTAAAGCCTACACTTGACTTCTAAAGTCTGCACCTTATTTGAGCTGCAGAGCTGGGGTTTGGCTGAGGAGCATTTGACTACTAATTTTTTTCCTAGAAACTTCCTTGATCATTTTCAGCAATTAGACACGTTACATTTTCAATCCATTCTAGACTCTGGGAGATGATTTAAAAATTCTGATATCTGATTACATATAAAATAGCATTTTTAAAATCGTGCTTACGGTTTGAAAGTGTATTCACTTGCATTTCTCATTGAAGTATCGAGTCAGCCCTGCGAGGTGGCGCCGGATCATGTGCAGCTTCAGGGGAAAAGACCCGTGTGCTCCCAGGACCAGGCTGTCGTCTGACTGCAGTTCCTCCGTAGTTATTATTTACCGAGGAAAAGCATCCCACATAAAGTTTTACTTTGGCTATCAGAAATTTAAACTCCATGGTTTATATCCTGAAGACGCTAGATTCCTGGGAGCTGGAGAAATTTTAAGCATCGGAAAAAGCTATTTGGGGCATAGTCTTGTTTTCTTCGCTCTGCAACTTCCCACTGACGGGCAGCTGGACGCATTTCTGCAGGAAGCGTTTCTCGGGTAAGCGTTTCTGCAGCTCCGCCAGGCCGGCCGCGGGCGCGACTCCCTCCAGCGGCGGCAGGGGGCAGCCTGTGGCCGCGCATCCTCCGCCGGGCCCGCGTCACCGCGGGTTGCGTCCCCGACGCCGAGGGAAGCCAGGCCCCTCGGGGCTGAGGTTCTGTGGGCATTTCTGATCAAAACCAGGGAACGAGTGTCGCGTGCAGAGGCGATGTCCCTGAAGGAACCCATAGTGGGCCTGGGGACACGCTCCCACAGTGCGGGTGGGGTGGGGGGCCGGGCTGCACAGGTGCGCGCCGCCGTGGTGATGAAGGGGCATCAGTATATCACAAGGGAGCCGGCGGCCCCAGCAGAGGGCTGCGGTGCCTGAAAGGTGTGGCATCAGAGCTCTTCTGGCTCAAACTCAAGTGACCCAAGTGATTTCTACTTAGGCGGCTGTGCGCTTTTGCCAACAAGTCAAAGGGACGTAATATACTATAATAACAGATCAGGCCACCATGACTTTGGCCTTCTAAGCCCCCACCTGAGCTCCAGGACTCACCCACACCCCGCTCACCCGTGCAGGTGAGAACCCCAGAGCCCCAGGCGGCGTTGGTCAGGCCTCACCCCTGGACCAGGCTCTGCCGAGCTCACGACTCAGCAGCCTGCTCACCATTCCAGCCAGCTGGCCTTGGCTGTGGTCTCTGACCCCGGCATTGCCTCCCTCTGGGCCAGGCCTACATGGCTCTGGAGGAGTTGGGGGCAGCCCTCAGTATCAGCCTCTGGCTATCTGCAGGGGTGTCAGGTGGTGGCAGGTAGGGTGGAGAGGGGTGGGTTGAGGGGGGTCCTGGGGAGGAGGAATGGGGGCCTTGGTCTCCAAGGCTGTAGGCACAGGAAGGGGGTGGTTCAGGTGGCCACACTTGCCCCAGAGGTCAGCCCCACCCCTCTGCTTCAGTTTGCAGTTTCTAAGGAGGCCCTTGCCTGTGTGGTGCTGTCTCCCCACAGGGACCCCCTTCTTGGCTCCAGGCCCTCTTGCCACTTAGCCCAGAGACCCCTTTTGTGCTGCCCTCTCCTGTTGGGAAGGAGCCATCCCTGACCTTGGCCCTCAGGTGAGGCTGCAGTGTGCAGAATGAGGACAGTCACCTGTGACAGGTGTTTCCAGTCAGCAGAGACTCAGGAGAAGGTGGTCAGGGGACGTGGCACCTGGCTCCATCTGGCTCCGAGATCCAGGTTTGTGGCAGGGTCCAGTGCATGTCTGTGGCTCCTCCTGGTCCTACGATGGGAGAAATCTGGTAATATGTATAGAATTTATAGGTCAAAACTGGAGTAAGACCAGACAGGTCATCTAGTGATGGTTGAAGGAGCGAGCTGATTCCCCCCGACCATGTGGAATGGAGTTAGGAGGAACCTCCAGACCAGGACAGGGGAGGGAGCAGGTCCTACAGTTATTTAACTCCTTCCTTCTCCATGCCACATGCTGGGTACTGTCACAGATCCATAGCCACCAAGACTATCAGATGTTGCTGGGTGGTCTAAGCAGGACTGGAGGGAGCTGCTTCCTACTGGTTTTGTAACCTGTGGAATTTAAAATGTGTTCATTTTACATTCATATAGTGATCAACCTTAAAATATACATTTTTAAACAATTCTTGCTCTATGCAAAGTGCCTGACTCTTTTGGTATAGTTTAGTTATCTGTGAATGTGGAGAAGGCTGGGCTAAACAGCATCTCAGGGACTTTCTACCCTTGATATGTTACAATTCGAGCTCCAAGGCTGTGGAAAGCGGGTGCACAGACAGGGGGCCCAGGCGGGGAGAGATGAGTTCCGAGCTGGGCAGAGCTCACTGCTGACTTTCCCCCACTGGCCTCTCCACCCTGGGGCAGGTGCCTGCTGAGCTTTTTTACTTTGTAGGTGGTTCTGTGATGGCAGAACTACAGGGACAGAAGTACCACAGATTGGCAGCCACAGCCTGGACGTGGGTCGTAAGTTAGGAGCCCCCTCATGCTTCCTTGTGTTCTCCTCCGGCTGGCTATCCCTGAGCCTTCCAAGGAGCCTAGGAAGTTGTCGCTAATGTACAGCAAGATTCTGGCAGTGCATATGCTGTAATTCTGTCACACAAAAATGTTTCTTTTAACATTCTAGTCGGGAACACAGACAGCTGTCAGGAGCTCTGATGCGGAATCGCCAGAGGAAGGTGGAGTGACAGGGGGCCTACAGGAGTTCTGACAGGAAACCTCCTGTTGCTCTCCAGGGAGGAAAGCTGCTTGGCACAGGTGTGTGGTGGGGATGTTGATGCAATGGGAGGCATCAGAGCAGCTGCAGAAAGCCACAAGATTCTTGCAGGACTTGCCCATGGGCTGTTTCCCCTGGCACCTTGCTGCGAGGGGTGTAGGGCACGATGCTCTTGAGCCATCCTCAGAAGGTCCTCATTCTGGTGGTGAGTCTTCTGGGAGGCATGAGTGTGGCTGTGTCTCTTCATCACTGCCTGAGCCCCATCCTTTGTGTGGTGTCCGGCACCAGCCCAAGCACCTTACTTCAGTCCCAAGGCCCCAGTGCTTGTGCCACCAGCTCTTCTGCTGGCATCACGAGCCACTCCATATTGGGCACCTGCATCCCCCCTGTGCCTGGCTACATGGAACCCCTATCACTCCCGGGATGTGCAACAGTGGCTGCAGGGCCACCAGCTCCATGCCTTCCCTGAGCATTCTTCCAGGTCTCACTCCTCTGGGCTTCCATGGCCACCTGTGGCTTCTTCTCTCATACCTGTCACCCCATGAGTTAGGCATTTGCTTGTCTGTCTTTCTCCCTGACCCGTTGGAGCTACTCAAGGTCAGTGGGCTGTGATCTTGGACTCCTGCATGTCCTTGGCACCTTGTATGAGCTGGCATAGAGGTCTGCTAAACGTTTCTCAGCGGAAGACATGAATTGACAATGGAGCTTGAGGCTGTGGCTCACACCTATAATCCTAGCAGTTTGGAAGGCCAAGGCGGGCAGATTCCTTGAGCTCAGGAGTTAGAGACCAGCCTGAGCAAGAGTGAGACCTTGTCTCTACTAAAAATAGAACACTAGTTGGGCGTGGTGGGCAGTCCCAGCTATTCAGGAGGCTGAAACAGGAGGATCTCTTGAGCCTAGGAGTTTGAAGTTGCTGTGAGCTATGATACCTAAAATTTGGCCAGGCCCAGGTTAACAGACTAGGAGGGTCACCACACAGGGATGGGGTATAGCTGCTGGGGGAGGTTCCTCAGTCTGTTCATAAACTGAATCTGGGGGTCACCGCCCAGGGGTAGTTTTTAAACATGCTCCTCTGCCACTGACTTGGGGGTCTTGTCTGGTGTGCTTGTTAGATTTCAGCATGGGCCTGTGTCTCTTGACAGGGTGAGTCCTTGATACAGATCGGTTTCCCAGGAAGCTCACCTAAGAAGTGTTTAAGAAGTTTATGGGGAGAAGTTTCTCTTCAAGTCCTTTGCCCACCCCGAGATGGGATCACTAGTTCTTTTCTTCCTAATACATTGGAGTTCTCTGTGTATTCTGGTTATCAAACCTAAATGATGCATTTTTAAAGTGAAGTTTTCATCTTTGTGGGATGGTGTGGCCAATCTACTTATAAAGACAAAAACAAGGTAACAGTTCTAACAAGTCACAACTCTCCTACCTGTAAGTGAAAATACATCAACTCATTCTCTAGAAGTCAGCTTTCTTGATTCCAACATTTGGGATTTCAGACGTTAGGGATTTTGTCTTTTGGGGTTTATGATTGCCACTGGTTCTAGTTGAATCTGTACACTCGTCTACTTATCACCTCAGTCTGGTGAGGTGGGTGATATTATCTTTGTTTCATGAATAACAAAATGGTCATAGGATATGAGGTAACTTAGGTCATACAGCGGTAATGATTTAATCATTTTCCTTTGTTTTCTATCATTTCTAGCCCCCCATAGTAGACACAAATGTACAAGACATTCAGTATAGCACAAAGGTTACAAGTGCCCAGAATGAGCTTGACAAGCCACACAGGGGTCGTGGGGAACTAAACGCTGCAGTTCATTTAGTAAATATCGATGGAGCAGCTTCTGTTGGTTGTATACTGTGTGAATGGTTCAGGAAACAATGATGACACAGCCCCTGATCTTGAGCAGCTCACAGTCTAGTGCGATGGACAGATGTGTAAATGGGCAATTATGATACAGCATGGTAGGGGATGTGCCTCAGCTTCCCCAGTAGGTGGGATTATAGGCACCTGGCACAACACCCAGCTACAACATCTGGCTAGTTTTAGAGAAGGAGTCTCAATCTTGCTCAGGCTGGTCTCCAACTCCTAAGCTTAAGCAATCCACCCGCCACAGCCTTCCAGAGTGCTGGGATTACAGGCATGAGTCACCATGCTGGGCTAAGGATATTTATTTTAAGGGCTCTTTCTTGATCCCTGTTTTACCTTCCAGCAGGGTTGGAGCTTGCTTGGATGTGCAGGTTTGATGGATCTCTGCAGGCTGCCATGCTTATGAAGCCCGCAACATAGCCTACCTGAGAATATTCTCTCTCTTTCTCCCATCTATTATAATATCAGCAAAGAATAAAATATTCAAATAACCTAAAAGAAAATTTTTCTTTCACTCTTGGAGTTGAAAGCTGTTGTTACCCTGTGTACACAAGGTATACACCTTTCCGTATCCTTCCAGAGGTATTGCATGCATATCCGTGGATTATCAGTGTGTGCTTGTGTATGTATCAGTATATGCATGCATGTATATGTTCCATTTTGGTTGTTTCTTATATAAATGATAGTATGTTGTCATACTGCCTTGGTCCCTTTTATTTTTTCATTTAGCAATGTGTTTCGGAGATTATCTGTCTTGTCATAATACCCATAGACCTGCTCATCCTTTTCAATGGCCGTTTCTTGTTCTATTGACACATTGTAACCAGATTTCTTTCAATGCAGATTTTGAATGTTCTTGGTTTCTGGCTTTTATGAAAAACACTTCGATGAATATACTTGCACAAGTTTTCCCATGTGCAAATGTATCATTCAGACAATTTCCTAAAAGTGGAAATTGTATGTTCATTTTAAATTTTGGTAGACTTTACCCACTTGCCCTCCAAAAATGTGGAACCAATTTATACTCCTATCAACAACATGGGGAAACGTCTGTTTCCTTATATAGTTTTTGGGTGGTTTTGATCAGCTTCCAGGACACATTGCAATGATAAAAACATGGTCTTTTGTCTTGAAAATTGCGTGTAGGTTAGATTTAGGAGGGCTCTGAATTGACATGCAAAAATCACCTGAGCAGTTGGTTGTCAATTGCTCTTTGGATGTTCAGACAAAAGGATGCTCTTTTTTTCTATCCCTGTCATACCAGGATGCATTTTGACCTGTTTTAACTTTTTGCATTTCTTAATGATGACTGGGAACCTTATGCTGTGCTTCCTAGAAGGCTCTGGCTTGATTCCCTGTGATTCTTCTTTGTTTCTTCAAAGGTTATCTGTGTTCTCTGTATTAGGCTTGGCCATTTCATTCTGTGGCTTTCAGCGTTCCCACCTGCCATTCCTAGGGGGTCTTGAATGGGTGACCTTATCACTCCAGGAGGCAAACATACACTGTACTCATCTGCCAAGCTCAATATCTTTTTGCTTAAATGTTAGATGGATTTATGTTATTACTCTGGGAAGCAGTGATCCAGGGAGGAATTAGTGTTCTGAGAGGACTCCGGTCTTGTTAAAATGGCAACGGGAGGGATGCGCGTGCTTGCCCAAAGCCATGGGCTGTAGTCTAATCCAGCCTTTCTCCCCCTCCCAATTTATTTGGTTATTTGAATCGTGCTCCCATCTGAGCTTCTGAGATGCTGGGGTCCAGCAAGGGAAGTCTGGATATATGGTGCTACCAGCTCTGCCTTGGTGACTTTCAGTATGAAGAGAAAAGCAAAAACACACATGATGCCCTCTGATCTGGATATACTTGTAGCAGAGCTGGAGGTGGTGGGCTGGGGCCCGAGGGATGGAAGCTTTTCCTTCCAGAGTTTCTTGGGGAGACACACCAAAGTATACCAATCATGGTCACATGTGAGTATGATCAAGTTCAGGAACAATTGTGATCCAAACATTTTCCTTTACCTGTGTGCCTTACTCTGCATAGCAGGCATGTTCCTAAATGGCCACAAGCAAGTTAAAATTAGGGAGGTGGTGCAGTAAGGAAAGTGCACAGTATTGGGATTTGAGAGGATTCGAGATTGTTTTGTCTTAACTCTGCCACTTTCTAATCATGTGACTTGGGACACATTGTTTACCCAATTGAAAGCTAGGTTATACCTTTTTACAACATAATAATAATACCTCCTTATCTTCATCGGAAGATTGCCAAGTGGAAAAAATGAGCTCCTGTTAATTTTGAGCTAGGAAGGCTTATTAGTTCTCCACTGGCAATGTATACTAGGTGATTGACCTACATCATGTTATTTAATTCTTACAACCTGTATCGCAGACAAACGCTGCTATTTTTGTTTTACAGATACGGAAAGAGATGTTCAGAGAGCTTAAGAAACTGGGCCAAGGTCACACAGCTGCTAAGTGGTAAGGTTAAGATGCAAACCTCAGTCAGTAAAAGAGATTGGATATGAGGGTCTACCCTTGTACATGTGTAGTGACCAGACCCGCTCTGTGTCTCTAACCCTGTGGTTCTCAAGTGGAGGTGAATGTGCCCTCCAGGGGATATTTGGCAAGGTCTAGAGGCATTTTTTATTGTCATAACTGGGGTGAGGGGCACATTAAAGGCCTCTAGTGGGTAGAGTCCAAAGGTGCTGCTAAATCTTCTACAATGCACAGATAGCCTCTCATAGCAAAGAGTTATCCGAAGATACTCAAATGCCAAGAGTTATCCAAAGTTACCCAAATGCCAAGAGTGCTGAGGGTTGAGAAACCCTTGGCTAACACATGTGCTTCCAGTGTTTTCTTGCACAGAAGATAGAAGAAAGGTGGCCTTTCCCTGACCTATTTTTATTTTCCATAGTATATGCCAGCCTCTAATATTCTACATAATTTATTCATTATGTTTATTTTTATTATCTGTCTCTATTAAACAGAATGTTAACTTCCAAGGGCTTAGAATAGAATCTAGGTATTGTGAGTACACAATAAATATTTGTTGCAGAAAAAAAATGAATGCAAGATGAAGGTCACAGTGACAACTTGGGGACTTTTGGATATAGGGGAGGGTGGCAGTAAACTTGGATTCTGGGATGAGATGATGGGGGGTGAGCTGGAATACTGACAGGGTTTCTGCCCAGGGTGCTAGACTGGGGACTTAGCTTTGTAGCCGAGTCTTTTTGTGGCTTTCTGAGTTGAGAGGTGGTGGGTCTCCATGTAGCCTGTTATCATCCTACCCGCCATGGCCCAGGTGCCGTGTATCATGTTTCTTGCGCCCTTCTGTATTAATGTTGGCTTTTCTGAGGAGGCATCATGGGACTAAATTTGACTCCAAAGCCATACATTTTACTCAGGTTAGGGTCTGCTTTAAACTGGCTCAGAGAGACAGTTTATAAAAAAGGAAAATGTCTTCCTTAAGAATTGTAGAGAAGCACAGGCTTTCGTAGGATTCCCCAGTATTCGGATGTGTCCACCATATTGGCTCTCTACCACCTCACGTGTTATTTTGCTCACGATGAAGAACAAATCTCTCTTCCTGTGAGATGCTTTAGAGGCTCATGACTTACCAGGGTGGCAGCAGGGTACGTGGTTAACATCAAGAAATGAAAATTCTATTCTGTAATATTTATTTCAAGTTCTTATTTGTAAAATTAGAACAATAAAGTCTACCTCAAAAGGTTATTGTAAGTATAATGTGGCGAGGATTTTTGTTGTAACAACTTTTCCCATGATTTCTGTTGGGGTAGGAATTTACCTTGTTTAGAAAAACAGTAGAAGATGACTCTGGGAGTATGGACAGTAGATCCTGTTCACCTAGTTTGGAACAAGCCAGCAAAACCAAGGGATAAACTATTCTGTATAAGAAATGAAAAGATTTGGGGGTGAGGGAGAGAAGTGAAAAGAGATGGATGGGAGGAATGGAACTGGGCAACATGGCTGGGAGCTGGAAATAGAACAATGACCTTGTGGGCAGATGCAAATGACATTTATGGAGGAGAGAGCCTGATTTTTTTTTTTGAGACAGGGACTCACTCTGTTGTCCCAGGCTAGAGTGACATGGGGTTAACCTAGCTCACAGGAACCTCAAACTCTTGGGTTCAAATGATCCTTCTGATTCAGTCTCTGAGTAGCTGGGACTATAGGCACCCACTGCAATGTCTGGCTAATTTTTCTATTTTTAGCAGAGATGGGGTTTCATTCTTGCTCAGGCTGGTCTCAAACTCCTGAGCTCAAAAGATCCTCTTGCCTCAGCCTCTCAGAATGGTAGGATTACAGGTGTGAGCCAACATGCCTGATTGAGAGCCTGATATTTTATTTGTGTTGCTGTGATAGCACTCTAAACCTTAGTCACATGTTATACGAGCAGTTGTGGGGAAAGCCAAGGAAAGGAGGCTGAACTCCCTGTCTGTGAGAAAAAAGAAGAATCCTTGGAAGGCAGATGGAGACTTTATTGCAAGTAACTTAGAAGCAGAAGTGCAAATGAGAACTAGACCCTAAGGAGTCAGAAATCTTGAAGCCATGGCTTTTCTATAAGATATGGGATAGAGGTCTCAGGTTAATTTTATTTAAATATCAAAGGATAAGCTAGGCACACTGTGGCTCACACCTGTAATCTTACCACTCTGGGAGGCCCAGGCAGGTGGGTCACTTGATCTCAGGAGTTTGAGACCAGTCTGAGCAAGAGCAAGACCCTGTCACTACTAAAAAAGTAGAAAAATTAGCTGGGCATTGTGGTGGATGTCTATAGTCCCAGCTATTCAGGAGGCTGAGGCAGGAGGCTCACTTGAGCCCAGGAGTTTAAGGTTGTGTGAGCTATGATGCCATGACACTCTAGCCTGGGCAACAGAGTAAGATTCTTTCTCAAAAAATACAAAAACCCCACAACTCCCCCCCCCAAACAACAACAGAAAAATGAAAGGATAGACAACTCAGGATTACATGGAAAATTAAGTTAATATTTGGTTAGCCTATTGCCTAAAATATAATGGACATATAATATATAAGTTATTTTTCATCAAATTATAGATATTTTTTCTTCTGAAAACTCATTCTGGATTTAAGTTGGTAGTCTTAAACTTATCTGCATATATGGTTTATTAGGATTTTTTTTTAGTCAGGGTATCCTCTTCCTTGTTTTTCTCAGGCCTCACTAATCCCTATTGCTCCCCCTTTCACATATTTATGTGTTATGCTCGACCCCTATAGACATAAAGTCTGTGGCTACCAATTTAAGTGGATACACTTAAACTGTGTGGGTATAAGAGGGCAAACTGGCATTTGCCAGTTGCTTGGACTTCCAGGAGACTGTATTACTAATTACAATATTTGCTGTCCCTCTGTGGAAGGATTATACACCCCTATCACACTGAAATGTGACTTAGTTTTGGTCAAAAAAAAAATGTGAGCAGAAGTGAAATGTGTCAATTGCAAAGCATAAGTAACATGTTAACTTCTGCATGGAAGTTTTTAAGAGCCCTTGTGTGATTCATACTGCCCTTCTCTGCTATGAGACCAGCAGTGTCTCAGATAGAGGTACTCTGTTAACCTCAGTCCCCAAAGAAAATGACCTAGGACAAAGCTGATACCACCCAATGGTAGATATGTAGCATAAGTGAGAAATAAACATTTGTTGAGATCTACCAAGATTTGGGGGTTCATTTATAAATCAGTCATAACCTTGTCTAGCTAGTACAACTCCTCTATGTGTTTTAGGGCTGGTACAACCCTTCAATGTGTTTTAAAGATGAACAACTTAAGGAACTCTTCCTTGGATATGTTCATGAAATCCACTTAGCTCTTTACTTATTTCTACTAAAATGTTGGCAATCTGGGGCAGAAGAGAAGTTCAAACTTCTATTCTGGGGAACAGTTACAAAGCAAAATGCAATTTACAGCTACTAGGGTAGCTTTGTGAAATACCATAAGAAATGCCCCCAGAGGAGGAGTTCATCTTGGAATATGAGTGTTGGCATCATGCCTGAACTGTTTCATCATGGTGGTCACTCATCTGTCACTCTTTCTTCATCAATCCATGAGTAATTATTCAGGTTCTTCTGAGGTCCAAATTAGCCTGATGAAATTTTGAGAAGAAAAAATATGAAATAAGTACATTACGAAGAAGAAGAAGAAGAAGAAGAAGAAGAAGAAGAAGAAGAAGAAGAAGAAGAAGAAGAAGAAGAAGAAGAAGAAGAAGAAGTCTCACAGTTGGGAAAGATATAAATCATCTCAAAAGCACCCTGTTCCCTTAGCAAACATAAATAATTCACGGCCTAGCTGTTTATTATCTTCTAGACAATGCCTCTTAAATCTGTCCCACGGGCTTTGACTCTCCTTTTTGGATCTGTTAAATATCTTACCAGTCCCTGAAAGTTTTTGGAAGCCCCAGTACTACCTCAAACTCAACGTTAAGTGAACCTGAACTTGTTACTTTCCTTTCACAATATCCCATTTATATCCATGTTAGCATTATTTTGTCTCCTAGGGCCTGCAATTTAGAGTCCTCTGGGTGGGAAAAGGCAGTGCTGGGGGAACAATAGCGAGGACAAAGTCATAGAAGAAAGGAATCCCAAAGAGGGCTCAGGGAATCGTGAGCTGTTGAGCATGGATTAATGGAGTAAACTCAATGAACAATTTAAGGATGCATCCGTGGCTTGAAGTTGGATTTTGGTCGACCTGGGATGCAGAGTTGAGATGTTAGGACTTAAATCTGTGGTCAAAAGGAAGCTGTAGGAATGTCTGAACCTTGGCTGGATAGGATCGGATTCATTTTAGATGGTTGTGACAGCTCTGTGGAGGGCTGATGGGAGAAGGGAGAAACTGGAGATGGAGAGACCCATTAAGTGGCCATTGAAATAATTCTGCTGAGAGATGTTCACAACTTGAAGTAGGGCAGAGGGAGCGGACAGAAGGGGAGTGTCAGTTCTTGACCTCTCCAGAGAGAGAGGAGCTGGATATGCCTTTTCCTCACCCTTGGTATTCAATTAAATGCCTTTGCCACACTGAGCTGAAGAGAGGATTTGAGGCTGAGAGGGCACTCTCAAATCCCCTAAGACTCCGAAATGAGGGTAGCCAGGTGGGAATTCACAGCCTGAGCCAGCACTTCCTTTCAGAGTTGTTGAACATGGGTCAGCTCAGCGAAGCTCCCTGCCCCAAGCTAGCCAGAGACCCCTACCTCCTTTTCCAGTGGCTTGCTTGTCTCTTAATTCTCTCCAGTTCCATTCCATGAAATTAGCCCATAGAAACATTGCTGCCACTTCCACCCCTCCTCTTTGGTTAAAGGTGAGAAAATTGTTTTAATGCTGTTTTCAATCCATGCAGAAAAAATATTTCCCAGCAGGTGTTTCTGAGCATTAAGCAGGTTTTGCTGCTTGTCCCTTCCACACATCACTTTAACAGCCACTCCAGCAAATTGCTTAGTCCACGAATTCTCATTTCCCTTGTTGCCTGAATTAAACTAAGAGAAGAAAATAAAGATCATTAAAGGCCCTGTCCCTTGATTTTTTTTTTAAAGGGCATGATACATTTAGGAAAAAGAGAATAAACAGAAACTCTGCTTATAACCATTATGCAAATCAGTGCCTTCCCTCTTAGAATTGTTCATGTCCGAGCTCCCAGACAACTCTGACCTAAATCCTGGGAGGGAATTGAAAGGCGAAGACCTTCATGATTTAATTTTGCTTGAAGTTGTGAAAACTCATACAAAACAGCTAGGGTTTGAAGGGGTCCCTGCAGTTAATACTGGGGATAGACCCTTCTTAATACCTGTCACATTATATCTGTCTAGAATCTCACATACTCAGGTGTTTAATTCATGTGTGTTAAGTTCTTTTGGTTTCAAGAGATGGAGATCCATAGACACTTAGCTTTAAAAGAAGACAGGTGGCAATTAAAAAATAGAGATTTCATAGGAATGCAATGGAGGAATCTATGGTATATAGTCTGGCTTCTTGGAGATGAATCAGATTAAAGATATTTGTAGGAATATCAGCAGTAGGACTTTGTGGATCTGCAGTCTGGTGCTTCACCATTAACTCAAATTAGATATCTCCCTATCTACTTCGAGTGTATTTCCTCCTGTTACTATCTCTGTGCTAAACCTTCCACAACTTTTTCTTTGCTTCAGTTCTTATACTTATGGTTTCTGCAGGTTAAGGTTTCTTCTCCTAATGGCTTGATCATCTTTGTTCCCCACTTCAAATACCCGAAACAGGCCAGAATGTTTGATCCCCATGAGAATTAGAGGCATCAACCAACTCATGAATTGGCTGCCTTGGGCCACGGGTTATTATCCCCTGGTCCAACCAGAGTCTTTGGAAGGAGGTGATAATGGTGATGGGTATGCAATGTGGCTGACTTTCAGCAAGAGATGTATAGATGGGAATGTGGCTGCGGATAACACTATGACCACATCAAAAAAACAAAGTCTTCCCCTTAGGAGTTAATTAAAAAGCACATGATGTCAACATGTAAGTTGCATTCACTGTGCATACTCAAATAGTTTACATTAAATTTTCCTGTCATTGTAGAGAGCTTTAAGATTTATGGTTCAGTGCTTGTAGCTCAGTGGGTAGGCATTGGCCACATACACTGGGGCTGGCAGGTTTGAACCTGGCCGGGGCCTGCTAAACAGCATTGACAACTGCAAACAAAAGACAGTCAGGTGTTGAGATGAGCATTTGCTCCCAGGTGCTTGGGAGGCTGAAGCAAGAAAATTGCCTAAGCCCACGAGCTGGAGGTTGGTGTGAGCTGTAACGCCATGGCACTCTACCAAGAGTGACATAGTGAGACTCTGTCTCAAAAAAAAGGAAAAAGATTTATGGGACAGGGATTATCAGACACTTGGAAAGTGTGGATTATGAAAATCAATGATTTGCTTAAAGTTATATAGGTGGGTCTTGAATATGAAGTTATCTTTAAATTATGCTAACATGAATTGGTTCTTCAATATTATCAGGGGAGCACCTACCCTTAGCTAAGCTAAACTGAGACTCTATAAAGTTACTTTCCAGGGGAAAGTTTTAAACTTCCCATGACTTTACCTAGTGAGGATTCTTGGCAGCTATTTGAAATCTGCTTTTAGTTCATGAAGAAATCCTTGCATTTAGTGGACTTCTTCCCTCTCATGTGAGATATACCAACCTTTGGTACTTAGAAGAAAAATTGTACGCTTGCACACATTCTGGATGCTTTGTGTGTAAATGTCCCTGATCCATAGCTCCTAGAGCTTCCCAGGAACAGGAATTCTTGAAATGCAGGGGAGCTTCCCTTGCAGGTAGCAAGGTAGAATTCTGACTAGCTTTATCTGAGTCTGGCCTGTAGCCTCCCAGGGCTGTTAACCAGTACTTAAAGGATCCAGCTGCCGTGGATGGAAGCTGAGGGATGCTCTACTCAGCATGGCCTTGACTTCTTGGCATGAGAGCTGATGGGAAATGCTTCTGCTAAGTGTCTCTGTACATAGTGCTCATTTGGGCAGTGCAAGCCATCAGGGAGAATTCAGGCCTTGTACTCCTGTCACTGACTCTTGTTCCCTGCAATGCTCTCCCTGCAATGCTCTTCCTGGTGTCGAATAAGTGTCCCACCTTACAGTGAGCCTCTTGCTGGATATTCAAGGATTAGCAAGCAGGAAACAAGTTCCCTAGCCCGGGCAGTTGGGACAAGACTTCAGTTTGGGAAGGATGGAGTATTGGAGAAGATCTAGACGAAGCCTTGGAAGATGTCCAAATGTTGGTTTTTTTACTTGCCTGTGCTCCAGGGCCTCAAATGTCCAAAGGACATAGACTTCCCACTCGGGCCCATGACTCAGCCATTCAAACAAGTGCTGGGGTTCCATGTACCCCAGTGACTCGCTAGAGGGTGTGCATGCCAGATTTACTCTGCCATCATTGCTCTGTCCTGATTTTGCTCCAAAGTTCCCAGAAGAGGAACTACAGGATTCAGGCTGAACATATACCGAAAATGACCAGGTGGCTCTCTGCCCGGTACCATGGGCAATGGAGTGGGAGTCAGGCATTCTGGGTCCTCCTTATCCTGCCATTGTTCTACCTGTGCAAACAAGTCTGTCTCATTCTGGGCCTTGGTTTCTTCACCTGTGAATCGATAGGATTGACAATGCTTTATGTGTGAGATAAAGATACCTGTGGTTCTCATTTTAACCTTCTCAATTTAATGTTCTCTGCTTTTGTTTCTCTCCTCACCCTGTCCCCTGCTCCAGTCCACCTACCCTCTTTTTGCCCGCCCCCAGCCCCTACGCCCTGCCTCCTTCCTTCTCTCCTCTTCGACCTCCTTCCCTCTCCCCTCACCTCCATACCCATGTCTGTCTGCACCCGCTTTCCTTCCTCTGCTAGAGGAAGAGAACACAGAGATATTTTTGTCTCATCTATAGAATGCAGCATAACACTTGGCACATTCACATTCCACTCATGCATCCGTTCATTCATGCACTCCATAAACATTTTAGGAGTACCTAGTACGTGGAGGCCCCTGTTGCTCTTGATGAGCAAGACAGGGCACCTGCTTATAGTCTGGAGGAAACACTCAGTGCTCAGAAAATGTGTGTTAAGCAAATTTATTTTTGGCAAAGGAATATCTTTGGTTTTTAGTTCTACTGTGCTCTCTTGGTCTCTGGTATCACTCAGGATACTACTGAGCACTTGACTCTGGAGGAGAAGCCTTGAGATCTTGCTTAAGAGCCAGGATTCTTCAACCTTTCCTCATGGGGGTTTCCTCTTTGTCTCATGTGCTTGTGTTAGAAACACCTGTATGTCTAAGGTCCAGGTGCACATGGTTAGCAGCAGCCACAGCGAATTCAGTCCCAAGACTGGCACAGCATGAAAGCGTGAGAGGAGACACAAGACTAGGATGCAGGACAGAGGACCTAGATGGGCTGGAAAGAAGAGAAGAGTCTGGGGACAAAGCAACAGGTTTTGCAGATGAGAACTTCTGGGACCAGGAGCTATCACTGCCAGACACTGCTTGTGTGACCCTGAGCAGGTAGACGTTTTCCCTCATTTGTAAAACGGGGCTAAAATCACATGTGATTGTGAGACTAAATGGAATGGGGTGTGCAAAGTTCTTAGCTTGGTGCCCAGCTATTGAAATGGAGGCCCCATAAACAGTAGCTTTTGTCATTATTAGAGGATAAAGAGAAGAGGGTCAGACAAGATGCAGAGGAAAGGACAGAAAAAACATCAGGGAAAAGGTGGGGGAAAATGAATCTGAGAGATTTCCCTTGGTCAGCGAGGCCACTGGGCCTGTTGGCTACTGGCCAGAGTGGTGGCGGGTGGTGCTCAACTTCCCCAGCTGTGCGAGGCTGTTTTTGTGGGTACAGACGTCAGTAGTCATCCCTGCCTGGACATGGCAGGGGCCCTTGCTGGCATAATTGTTTCTAGAGATTTTAACAGAGTTTTCAGTGCTCAGAAGTGCCAGCTTTAGCATCCTGCATCTTTATTTAGGTGTTATGGAAAGGATTTGTTCTGAAAATAATGCTTCCCTGGATAGTGAACTTGAGAGCAAGATCCCGGGCCCGATGCATTGCCCAGGTTATTGGAAGCACTCTTGGCATTTGTTAAAGTGTATTTGCCTGGGACCCACACCATACCTACGGAATCAGAAGCTTTGAGGATGGGGTCCCAAATGTCTTCACTTTTATCCGCTTCCCATGCAATTGTTATTTGTTAGATTTTGTTGAAGTTTGAGCACCACAGTCAGGGCTTAGAATATTAAGAAACTGACTGAAAAGAAACCTGACAAAACAAAGAGCATCATATTACTAAATATAATTCAATGCTGCTTGAGAAAATAGTTTTGGTTTAATTCCTTTAAAGGGAAGAAGAGTGAAGAGTCAGAATGGGAAAAAGGACTTAATAGATATTAACAGCTGGAAGGTCATAGGAAACTAGAGGATGGCTGTAAGAAATTCTTAGTTTTTAGTGTCCCCAAATAGCATGCTTGGGTGTAGTGATTTCCCCATCATTCGAGGACCTCTGTTGGGCTTTGCCTAATTTCCTAGTTCTGGCAACTCTCTTTCCTCCACAGTTAGAGCTGTTTGACTTCTAACGGCAGGTTTCACTCCCTTTGATTTTTTTTTTTTTTTTTTTGAGACAGAGTCTCAAGTTGTCACCCTCAGTAGAGTGTCGTGGTGTCACAGCTCACAACAACTTCAAACTCTTGGGCTTAAGTTATTCTCTTGCCTCAGCCTCCCAAGTAGCTGGGTCTACAGGTACTGGCCACAACACCTGGCTATTTTTTGGTTGTACTTATCTTTGTTGTTTTGGTAGGCCCAGGCTGGATTCGAACCCACCAGGTCTGGTGTATGTGGCTGGCGCCCTAGCTGCTTGAGCTTCAGGCGCCAACCTACTCGCATTGATTTTCAAAGTGGGGTTCCTGGACCAGTAGCTTCAGCATTACCTGGAAACTTATTAGAAATGGAAATCCTCAGGCCGCACCCAGACCTACCGAGCCAGAGATTGATTTAATGGATTTAGTTTATTTCTTTATTTTTGAGACAGTGTCTCATTCTGTTGTCCTGGGTAGAGTGCCATAGTGTCATAGCTCACAGCAACCTCAAACTCTATCGCAAGCAATCCTCTTGCTATAGCGTCAGAGTAGCTGGGACTACAGGGGTATACTACACTGCCCGACTAGTTTTTTATTGTTTTTTAAGTAGAGATGGGGTCTTGCTCTTGCTCTGGCTGGTCTTGAACTCCTGAGCTCTAGCAATCTACCTGTGGCCTCCCAGAATGCTAGGATTATAGGTGTGAGCAGATTTAATTGATTTAATAGGTGGCACTGAGATTGTAGATGGGAGAATGTTTCAGATCTCCAGATGATTCTAATATTTAGCCAGCGTTGATGATTATCGTCTTAGGGCAGTGGTTCCCGAGCTTAAATGTGTATCTGAATATCACCTGGAGGCCTCGTTAAAACACAGATCTCTGGGCCTGGGCGTGGGTCTGAGTTCCCAGGTGATGAGCAGAGGGGACTGGTATCTAATCCTTTTGGGCATTTGTTTCCCCCTGGTCACAGGCAGTTTTTTCATGTGTTTGCTGATCAGTACTCTGCTGAATACTCGAAGGGGACTTGGTGTGTAAATCCAGGCTGGTGTGCGCAGCTCTCTCCTCTGCAGTGCTCTGTGTACCAGCTGCTGTGGTCTCCCAGGACGCTCCTTTGTGTCTCAGCTCAGGAGTACACTGGGCTCTGCCGGGGTTCTCCTTCCCTGAGCCACTGTGTGGAAACTGCCCCAGGATGCTAAGCTGGGGGATATCACATGCCTTACTTCATTTGTTTTAGGTCTCTCAGGGATCCTGGTTCCCATTGCCTGGGGTTTGGTGTCTTCAAAACCACTGTTTCATAAATTTTATCTTTTTTGTTGTTTGTGTCCAGGAGAAGGGTCAATCCATTCTCTCTTTCTCCATCTTGGGCAGAAACAGCATTATAATTTACCCCTATAAAGATGGCTGTTAGCTGGTGAAGGAGAAGGAACTGGGAGTAAGGATGAAGAGATGGAGCTGGGAGAATATTAGGCTGGCTATGGCAGTGCAGGGGAAGCAGCGATGTGGTGGAGGGGAGCAGAGGTGGGGGCATTTGAGTTTCATTTTGGAGGCATTGCAGGGAGGACTTTCTGATACGGGAGGTCTCCCTATGGAAGCATTCTCTTTGTAAACCTGCCTGTCTCCCCTGTTGTTTACTGATGACTTGAACTCAGAGTCTGGTATTAAATCACAAACTTTATGGGAACAGAAATAGTCCTATCTTTTTCATTGCTTTATATTCAGAGAAAATAGTGTACAGTAGATGTGCTGTAAAAAACCCCAAGGAATCTACAAGGATCTTTTGCGTGAATACAGAAATGCATCTGTATAACCCTCTTTCTTAGACCAGACTATCTTTCAGCCTATTTGCCTCTTTTCCTGTTGCTTGTTCACAGATTGCCATTTTGTTAGCAACTTTTTGTTTTATTTTATTCTACTTTAAAAAAATTTTTATTTCAGATTAATATGAGGATATAAATGATTAGGTGACATTCATTTGTGTTAGATATAGTTCAAGTTATAGTTGAACCCTTTAAAAAAATTTCAAAGTATTATGGGAGTACAAATATTTTTGGTTATACATGGAGCACTTTTTATAATGCTTGAGTCGTGGTTTTGAGTGTGCCCACCGCCCAGATAGTGTTCCTTGTACCAGTTAGGTAGATTTTCCCTTATCTCTTCTTCCCCACACCCCCTGTTTGATTTCTGGAAAGTTTACTTCTCTCTTTTACCGTGTGCTCCTCCATTCGTTCCAATTTAATAGTGAGTACATGTGGTATTTGTTTTTCCATCCTTTAAACATTTTTTTTATTTTCCATATTTTTTTAAAATTTCAGAATATTAGGGGATATGCATGTTTTGTTCACATACTTTTTTTTTCTTTTTTTGAGACAGAGTTTTACTTTGTCACCCATGGTGGAGTGCGCCCAGCTATTTTTAGAGATGGGGTCTCTCTCTTGCTCAGGCTGGTCTTGAACCCATGAGCTCAAGCAATCCACTTACCTTGGCCTCCCAGAGCACTAGGATTACAGGCGTGAGCCACGTGTCTGGCCTCATGCTTTGCTTTTGTACGGATTGAATTCAAGTTATATGTGTGCCTTTCTGGTCTCCAGTTCTATCTAAATTGTTACAAAGGGCTACCATGGAATACTACTTAGCCACTCGTTTTTATAGTTTTAGGACTCAGCGACACCAGCACTGTGTGAGAGTTAGTTAAAATTCAGAATTTCAGGTCCTGCTCTATACCTATTGAATTGGACTTTGCATCTTAAAAAAGGACCCTGGTCTGGTTAGTTTCCCCCTGTAGTTCACAATGCTCTGTTTCTCTATGTGGCACAGAGTAAAAGGTGTAAGGAAAAAGATTGCTCAGGTAATTTTTACAGATATTTAAGTTTGACTTAGACCACTAATGTCTCCTTACATCACATTGTTCCTGTCAGCAGGGACTCTCTCCTAGCCCCTGCTCCTTATCTGAGTGCCCAATCCAGCGAGTGTTTCCTATGTCAGGTGTCTTTGCAGATGCTTCAGTCAGTTAGTCTATGTGTCTGTCTTTTTCTATCTCACCAGCTGATGCTGTAAGATCACCTTTAATGTTTATGAAGTCTACAAGGATTCTAGAAAACTCTAGAATTAATAGCAGGGGGAATAAGTACTAAAAATCCAGGAAGAGAAAAGCAAGGGGGTACATTCTGTGGCATGCAAAGAAGGTGGATGCCACGACTATTTAGAAGCAACAAGGTTCAAAAAACTAGAGGGCACCAACCTGAAAGGCTCTGTGCTCAGGGATTTGAGGATAAATGGCTTTTTCACAATGAGTAATTAACTTGTGGAGTGGGTTTCCGGAGGCAGCTGGGAGAGCTGATTGACAGTGACAGAGCCTGGGAATTGCTTCCACAGCTCGTCCCCTGTTTGGCTCAGGAACATAGAGGGAAGTCGCTGTGGAAGTCATCAAGGAGAATACTGAGTTGCGTGGCAAGCAGGTGACAAATGGAGAGGTGACTCTGGACCAAGGAGGCAGCCAGCTGCAGGGCTCACTTGGGCACCTTCCTTTTACACTTAGGTTTATATTCACATTCTGTGGCTAATAAAATGCTTTTATAGACATGGTTTTATTTGATGCAATGACCGTGAAGCAGGCAGCCCAAGTAATATTATTGTTACGGAAGCATTCACTCCTCCCTTTACTTCTCTTACAGTAGTTTGAAAGATGAGGAAGCTGTGGCTTGGGGAATGAAATGAATTGCTTTGGGACTCTGTCAAAAGCCAGGGCTAGCACATGGTAATTCTCATATTTAGTCATCATGTTATTGAAAGTTTGGTACTTGTACCTACAGCTGAGGGAAGAATGAGGATAAGCATGGTTTAAGGAAAAAGAATTTTATTAATTTGCCAGCAAATGAGGGGGATGTCAAACTCTCATCTTGAAGAACCATCCTCTTCCCATTAAGCAGGAAAACAAAGATTGTAAAGGGAGTTTTCAGGTTTGGGCTATTGTCGTTTAACTATAGCATCTCTGCTGAAGACAATCTCCTAACCTCTGCCCAGACAATTCAGTTGAGCCCTATCCTGTAGTACAAAGAACACTCCCTATCCCTCTGATTATTCGCTGTGGGCAGGGATGCAGGTTTTAATTACCCCAAAGTGTGTGGGTCTTAAAGAGACAGCTCATAAAACATTTCTGTTTCCCAGGCCTTCGCCTGTGTTGCAATCCTTTCTTTTCATCTCATTGTGTATTTGTATTCTGTTGCTCTGTGCAGCAAGGAGTAAAAGTCATAGGAGAAATAATTCATTTTGCCTTGATGAGACACTCTTACCCTTGAGTTGTTTTTGCTTTTCCTTTGTCACTAACATTCTACTACATGAAGAAGTTGGATATTAAGGCTCTAACTCATAAAGCTGAATAACATTCTCCCATTGTTCATCACATGCCAGGCTCTGTGTTAAATGTTTAGACACCTTATCATTTATTTAATCTTAAGGTTGATTTTACAAATAAGTAGTTTGAGGCAGGGAGAGTTATTTGTCCAAAGTTGTATACACAGAGGTAATGAAGTTGTGATTTAACCCCAGACCCCCACGACTCTAGATTTTGAACTCTTAGTCCTTAAATAAACTCTACTCAAAATGTGGTCTTAGGGCAGGCTGATGCTTCTGAACTGTTACCCACCCTTGATGACATGAGGAACTTGAGCTAACATGCAAATCAACTACATCGTTAGGTTAGATGTTTAGGCCAGATGACATTTTTGTGGGGGAAAGGAGAGAATAGAGCTCTCTCAATGAAGGAAGCAGTGCATTGGTTTATAGCCACGAATTTCATCTCCTTGTAGATGGGTAACAACCATCTTGGAAACTGACACGTTGACTAGCACTTGCCTAAATTTACTGCCAATAGAGTGTCAGAAACCATTATGTTAGAGAGGCGACCTTCATTGTCTCTATTTTGCACTGGCTGTTTTCCACTTTGATCTGGAGAAAGAATGTTAAGCTAACTCTAAAGCTTGACGGGACTGATTTATGTTCTCATTCAATAAGCCTTTTTTGAGTGTCTTTATGTGCTGGCTGTGTAACCCCACATAAATATACTTAAATCATTTGCTCTGTTTTAATTTCTATAGCTTAAAGGCCATTGAATTGCATCTGAGAAGCCAGAGGTCGTGGAAGAATGAAGGAACCACTCTCTGTTCCTTTTAAACTTTCTCAGTTTTTTTTTTCTTTTTGGTAGGTGCCCAATAAATTTCATGGATTCGCTGGCAGCCTGGAGAGTAAGGAATAAAGTTGAGCTATACCAGATTCAATACATTGTGGGTAGGAATTAGCATCTCTGTTTTAGAGAAGCCATTTTATAGGTCCTTTTGTGAATGATGGTGATTAGTACATGCCAATGACCCTAGCTTCAAAGTGGCTTGATATTCCATAGGGATTAAATGGGAATCACTCTTTCAAAAGCAAAAGAAAACATTTATGTGGAAGATTGTTTTTATTGTGTAGTCAATAATAATAATTTCCAACCCAGCTATGAATAAAGTTAATAAACCGAAGTTACTCCTGTGAAAAAAGGCAGGGAGAAAACCAAAAGTCACACAGTGACATTACAATCTATATTAAATAGAAGGCTTATTCTTCCAACCTTTTTTTTTTTTTTTTTTTAAATCGGGCCATATTCTTTTGTAGTTGAAAGCTAGGATTCCATCTACTTCTTATAGTTTTTCTCTTTATGGTTTTGGTTTTAAAGTTCCATGCTTTAGGCATTTCCTAAAACCACATCTAAGTCATGGAGAAGCCCCACGGCTCTATTTAACGGAAAGTCTCTTCACCTTACTTTGCAAGCTGTGGGAGATCACAACAGTCTGTAAAATTGCTCAACTGGAAAACGAAGGCACTGAGCCAGTGGAAATCACCAGTCAATTAAATTCATGGAGAGATAAATAACTCGCCCTGTCAGTTTGGGGTTTATATCAGTGACTTGGGTGCTGGAGAAGTTTTCCACTTTCTCTCTGAGAGAGTGAGGCTGTGTGAACATGCCCCACCGGTTTTCTTCCTGCCTTCCTCCTTAGCACATGTCATCAGTGTCACTAAATTGTTATTTAAAGATTTTGGTTCACCTTTTCATCCACCCTTCATGAAGACAGAGGCCATATGTGACCTTGCCACTGCTGAGAGCCAGCATGTGGCTGCTGCGGCTGCATTTTGTGAGTGGGAAGGAATGGGTGAGAGAGCTTAGTTCTGGGTAAGTGCAGGAAAAGCACTAGGACAGGTGTTGAGGTTTGTGAAAACACGCTTTCCCTTTATATTGCTGACTTTAAAGAAAACACGGAACCAAATAGACCCCTGGCCCCACTTCCTTCGTGTCAGCCATGTAATTTTCTTGATATGGCCGTTTTGAATACCATCTTCCAAGTTGAATGGCCAGAAGTTGGCTTTGAAAATGAAGATACACTTTTATTCAGAAGACTACATGTATCCTCACTTCATGTTGCTTGTTGCCTTTGAGATTTTTGTCTGTACTTGCTTTTTTCATTATCATCTACCTTCACTACTGTGGATGTGTGACAGAATTTTCCTACACTTTCAATGGAAATTGATAAAAAAGTGGCAAGAAAGTCTCCATTTGCTCCAGTGAGCTATTTGCCAGCCAGCAGAATGCTACATTTTTGGGGATGGGGGCAGAATAAGATATGTGATTTTGTGATTGAGAAAGAATATCTCATATTCCATTGATACTGAAAGTTTGGGCATTTGTGTGGGTTAACTTTGTGTAGTCAAATGTTACAATTATGAACAGTTATCAGTGGGAGTCTTCTTTTGTCTCATCTCTTATTTTCTTTTTAACTTTTCTTTTTTTCGCCTTGTCGTCTTTCTCACTTGCTGCCAGCACACTCATTTGTTCTTCTCCCCACCCTCCTGGGATGGAGCATTCATTGTTCTATTCTCAAGGCAGCAGTCATCACCTGTGGTGCCACCCAAGAAGACCAACTATTTTTGATGGGCTTTGGGATCCTATTCCAGCCTTTGTCTTTTGGCTCTATTTCTCACTTCTTTTTCTTTTTCTTTTTTTTTTAGACAGAGCCTCAAGCTGTCACCCTGGACAGAGTGCCGTGGCATCCACAGGTCACAGCAACCTCCAACTCCTGGGCTCAAGCGAGTCTCTTGCCTCTGCCTCCCAAGTAGCTGGGACCACAGGCGCCCGCCACAACGCCCAGCCATTTTTTTTTGGTTGTAGCCGTCATTGTTGTTTGGCGGGCCCGGGCTGGATTCGAACCCGCCAGCTCAGGTGTACATGGCTGGTGCCTTAGCCCTTTGAGCCACAGGCGCCGAGCCTCTCACTTCTTTTTCAACTGGACTGACTTTTCATGATTTGAGCATCCTGTTTTTCTCAAAAAACTGGGGTCCTTCTTAATATCATAAATAGAGTGAATAAAGTTTCATATAGATGCAAGCAACCTTCTGGAACCATAAATATGCATAAGCACCTTGGCCAAAGTGTAGGAGCAGAGGTGGTTTGCATGTAGAGTCAGCTACTACCTGCAGTCTTTCTGATGACATGATATGCATAAAGTTCATAACCACTTGAGTTTAGACTTCTGACAAGTTCTGGATTTCAGTTTTGACACATTGGTTGTTTAAAACACTTCTGCCTACATGTTGCCAAGCTTTGTGCATTAATAAAAACGACATCCCCCAAATAATAATATTTAACATTTATTGCATGCATGAAATGTAGGAGCAGAGGAGATTTGCCTGCATTCTATAATTCAAATACTATAATAGGCTTTTTACTGAAGTTATCTTATTCAATCATCAGAAAAATTCCCATTAAATAATAGTGATCCCATTTACAAATGAGGAAACAAGATTTAAGAGCATGAAGTTGCTACTTTCAACCATGACCCTTGGATTATTCAATTTAGCAATGTGTCAACCCCCATTCTGTCCTGTGGGTAAACAAAAGTAGGTTAAAGCATAGATTATGAGGCACTCATGGGATCACTGGGAAGGCAGACCTTGCATTTATGAGCTGATTATAAACTGATATAAGCTGATGATGTAATATGTGATGTAATAAAGTTCTAAATTCAATGCAATTAAGTGCTCAAATTGATGGTATAGACCAGTACCAGTGGTTCTCAAAATGTGGTCCTCTGATGAGCAGCAACATCCCCAGTAGATAAATGGAGATTCTCTGCCCCCACCTACCTCAGAGACTCTGGGGTTGGGGTCCATTGCTATGTAGTTTAACAATCATTCTAGTTGATTCTAACATATTCACTAAAAAATGTGGGAATGTGGGAACCACTGGTAGACCATAGGTGTTAAGGGCAACTTATTAGCTTACTAGGGCTTACGGGGTGGCTTAAAACAATAGACATTATTCTCTCACAGTTAAGAAGGCCAGAAGTCTGAAATAAAGGGTTTGTTTTTTTGGAGGCTCCTAGGGAGAAATTTGTCCCATGTCGCGTTTTAGCTTCTGTGGCTCCTGGTACTCCTTGACATTCCTCAACTTAAGTCTATGTCATCCCAATCTCTGTCTTCACCTGATTTCTTCTCTCTGTGACTCTTTATGTATCCCTTCCTCCCTAGACTACCCTAATCCAGTATGACCTTGTCTCAACTAATTATAGCTGCAAAGGCCTTATTCTCAAAGAAGGTCATATTCTGTAATTCCATATAGATGCGAGTTTCTGTTTTCTCAGTTTATTTCTCTGTAAAATGGGAATGATATTGATGTTTATAGTACTCAGTAAGTTCATATGCCTTTAGCATGGTATTGCTGTATAGTATTGCAATAGTTCTCGTTTTCATGAATAAAATGAATGTTTTTAATGTTCAACACTATTCAACACCACTTCAGACAGTTAAGATGAAGAGAGTTAGGTTGGCTAGAACTCAAGTCAAGAGTGTTAGGAGTGTCTTTGAGGAACTTATCTGAAGGGATGAATAAAGTGGATATTTTGGGACAGGTAGAGAGAAGGCTAAAAGGCTAATGAATAACTATAGGCCAGTTTGTCTAGAGAGGAATGTGATGTTGGGAGACAACGAGTGTTGAAATTAAAACACATTTGTTCATGGGATAGTACATTAATTTACAGAAAAATCAGTAACTTATGTTCCCTATAATTCAGCTCTAAGCTAAATTATATTTGTTATAAAACTGCTTGCCGAGTGATATAATTTATGTTAAAAATCAATCACGATATTCTAATAAATTTCTCTCTTTTTTTTTCTTTTTGAGACAAGGTGTTGCTCTATCTCTCACACTTGAGTGCAGTGGCCCAAGCTCCTATCAAATTCCTGGGCTCAAGTGATCCTCCCGCCTTGGCCTTCCCAAGTGCTGGGCTTACCACTATGTCCGGCCCATATTATTTTTTAACTTTACAGATTGTTGGGATCTTTTATTTGCTCTATCATTAGTGATTTGACATAGAAAACTGCATCGAATCCTTTCAATAACTTTTTCATTAATAGTCATAGGGTTAAGTTATCTTGGCTCTGCTGAACTCGCATTAATTATATTCAAGATTTATAGTAGTGTGTGAAGTTTTAAAATATTTAATATCTTTATTATCAAACATGGCACAAAAACCAGTTTATTGGGAATGCCATCTTTGATTAGGTCAAACTTAATCCTTCAGGCCAGAAGAGAACACAGCCAAGTTGCTGGAACATCTGGTTAAAATTTTGGCTCTGCCTCTCAAATTTATTGATAAATTAAATTTAAATAATTTTTCTTTGCCTCAGTTTATTTCTCTGTAAAAGGGAGATAATGATTTTGTTGTTAATATTAATCAAATAAGCTCATGTGCCTTTAGCATGGTTCATGTATACGTGATTGTTCTCATTTTTATGAATAAAATGAATGTTATTAGTGCCATGATGGGTGAGAATACAGAAGGTGTTAACAACTCATCCTATTAAAGGAAGGTGAAATTTCTAGGGGCCCATGCCTCAGATGCTTACTTGGTGTGCTCATATGTTATTTGCACCTTCTCGCCTATTGCTGGACAACCCACTAAGTCCTAAGATTTTCAACCTGTGTGCTGTTAGAAGACCTTAGGTGTGCTGCAAAAAATTTTAAAGATAATTAACTTATTTTTGGAAGAAGTTCAAAGCATAGTAAGTATATATATTTTTTACTGGTTTTTTTTTTTTTTTTGATCATCTTAATTTAAGTGTGCCATGGAAGTTTAGCTGTAGGTGCTAAATGTGCTGTAAGAATAAAAAATGCCAAATGTGCTGTGAGATAAAAAATGTTGAAAAACACTGCACTAGACTGATTCAGTTCTTGGCTATTATCTATGGTGGACCTTCTTCTTGCTTTTCCATTTTTCCTTGTTGAACATGGGCTATTACAGCTGAAGACCTGTAGAAGCTGTGGGTTACCAGTAGCTACATGAGATCAGTCCTAGGGAAGAGCAGTCTGGTGGTAAAAGGTCACAGCCTTGGGCATCTACCTGGGTATTGCACGTTAGTCCACCAGAATGTCAGTAACAAGTGCCAATGACGGCGATACCCTTTCCTCTGCTGGGTTTCTCAACTACTCTGGAAAAACCCACACGAGAAGCAGGAGTTTTGGGGAGATGACTGGCAGAAATACTGGTGATGAAGAGCTCATGCTGGCATAGGCCTGGAATAGGTCCTAGAAGTTTCCTGGTTTTGCCAAGCATTTAACTCGTGTTGCTGGATGGTGAGAGGTTAGGGGAGATCTTAGGGAAGAGGCTTCTAATCTAGTATAAAAGTATTGCAATATTTTAATAAGTGAAGGATTTGTTTTGGGAAGGCGTGGCTTAATCCTAGCCCTGGGTATGGAGAAAATGCAGCTATGCTGATAAGGAAAGCCAAACTCAAAAGGACTTGAATTCTGGCCTACAGGGTTGGACTTCTTCCAGTGGGCACTGAATGTTGTTGGCAGCCCACCTCGCTCTTTTATTCAAGCAAAACAGAGCCATAAGCCAGGACTTAACTGAAATTTAAAAAAAAGTAGCTATTTTTCCAAGAAGGGATTTTGCTTTAAAACATTCTTGTTTGTTTGGCTTTTCCTCTGTTTATCTGTTGGCATCACTCTTTCAGAGGTTAATGTCAGTTCTAGGGAGAAGAGACTAGATTATAATGTTTAAGCCTTTGCAGATGCAAGTCTTTTTCTGATAATGATTTGGGATTTAATAAGTCATTAAAAATTCTCCAACAAATGCTTTGCAGGTGGTTGGTTTTTAATTTTTATTTTTTTAAGAGGGAGTCTAGGGGAAAATAAGTCAGAATTATTCTTAATCTTAGGTAAATATCTTCTCCAGTGTTGGAGAGACACAGCTGTCAGTCTTGCTGTTACTAATTGTTCCCTGTAGTGAAAATTCTGGCTGTGTATTTGGATGTTGGATGTCAACATAAACATAGAAAAGTTGCTTGACTGACATCAGCTCTCTTTTCTCAGTCACTGGTCTCTGGCTATGCCCCCTTCACTGCAGCAGTCTGCAAAGTCTGATATGGGCAGAACTTTAAGAAGGGCTTATTTCTCAGAAGTCCAGGGCAAGCTTGATGTCTCTATTGGAAGTTATTACCTTTCCCCCCCATATGCACTACCAAATAGCAATGAAATGTTGGGGAGTGAAGGCTGTGTGAATATTACAGCAGCTAAGAGCTTAGGTTTCCGTATCAGGTGGCTAAGGTTTGAATCCTGACTTTTTAGAGAAAAGTTAAAAAAAAAAAGAAAAAGTCAAAATAATTCTTAATTTAGGTAAATAAATTCTCAAGCTTTAGAAAGATGCAGCTAGCAGTCTTGATGCTAGTGATTGTAGAAAACATCCCTTATGGTGTTGGGGAACCTGGGTAAGTCATTTAACTACTCAATATGTCAGTGTAACCCTCTGTAAAAGGGGAATAAAAATACCTCTCTTCCAGGGCTGCTATGAGAATTAAAAAGTTAAATATAATCATCTCTAGGCTAGCAAAAATTTGCTTTTGGGGGGAGGAGTAGCGGCTAGAGGGTCTTTAAACAGTTTATACCCATTTATAACTTATTATCCATTTGTGTGTGTGTGTGGTATGTGTGTGCTGTGCATATGCAATCCTGTATCAGTCAGGGAAAATACAGTAACTTGAAGAGGAAGATGCTCTCTACCTCTAGCCTGAGATTCAGTCCTTGTGGGAGAGATCACAACTATGACTCATTGAATGGCAGAGAAGTCACTGTGGTATTGCATTGGTGGAACTTGCTAGAAATCTGCCTTCTGGAGCTTGTAGGTATGGGGCTCTATGGGTCTGGGTTAAGCTGTCACAGAGAAGTGCCCCCGTGAAGCCACCTCCCAAGTACTGCTGGCAGCTATATACTCCAGAAACTTATTGTTCAGGAAGCCACCTGTGCTAGAGGAGCCTTCCACTGACAAAGTGTAACATCATTGCAGCTGGTAAATGAAAATTATATAAAGGACTTAACTTCATTGTCACAGAGCAGGCAAAGAAGGCTGATTTTGGCGTTGAAAGGCAGTAAGTTGGTAACTGGATACAAATGATGCAGAAAAAAATTCTTAATTCTGAGTACTTGTCGTCATGCTCAGTTTTCTGCTCCCCTTGCATGAGACCTCTGAGTATTTCACAATGCTAACTAATGCTCAGTATCCCCTCCTAAATACTCTTTTTCCTCTTGGGTGTTCAAGCTTCTAATTTTATCTAATATCTTCCATTTGTGAGTTGATTTGCAATTAGAGACTATTTGTGTAATCTCTCATGAGATTGAGCCCCAAAGTGATAAAATATTGTGGTCGCCATGATTAAAAAATTAATAAAACCAAGGAAAAATAGTCTCTCTCTTTCTTTCTTCCTTTCCTTTCCTTTCCTTTGCCTTTCCCTTTCCCTTTCCCCTTTCCTTTCCTTTCCTTTCCTTTCTCCTTCCCTTCCCTTCCCTTCTTAAATCATAGCTGTGTACATTAATGCAATCATGGGGTACAATGTACTGGTTTCATATACAATTTGTAATGTTTTCATCAAACTGGTTAACATAGGCTTCATGGCATTTTCTTAGTTATTGTGTTAAAACATTTATACTCTACACTTAGTAAATTTCACATGTACCTTTGTAAGATGCACCGTATATGTGGTCCCACCAATTACTCTCCCTCCACCTGTCCTCCCCCCTCCTCTCCCTCTCCCCTTTTTCCTCCTTCTTGAGCTATAATTGGGTTATAACTTTCATAAGAAAGCTATAAATTGGTTTCATAGTAAGACTGAGTACATTGGATACATTTTCTTCCATTCTTGAGATACTTTGCTAAGAAGAATATGTTCCAGCTCCATCCATGTTAAACATGTAGGAGATAAAAGTCTCCATCTTTCTTTAAGGCTGCATAATATTCCATGGTGTACATATACCACAATTTACTGATCCATTCATGGGTCGATGGGCACTTGGGCTTCTTCCATGACTTAGCCATTATGAATTGGGCTGCAATAAACATTATGGTACATGTATTTTTGTTATAATGTGATTTTTTGTCTTCTGGATATATACCTAGTAGAGGAATTGTAGGATCAAATGGCAGGTCTACTTTTAGATCTCTAAGTATTCTCCAAACATCTTTCCAAAAGGAATGTATTAGTTTGCATTCCCACCAGCAATGTAGAAGTGTTCCCTTTTCTGCACATCCACACCATCTCCAGTTTTGGGATTTGATGATGTGGGCTAATCTTACTGGAGTTAGATGATATCTCAAAGTAGTTTTGATTTGCATTTCTGTGATGATTAAGGATGATGAGCATTTTTTTATATGCCTCTAGGCTGTGCACCTGTCTTCTTCAAAGAAGTTTCTCTTCAAGTCCCTTGCCCACCCTGAGATGGGATCACTTGTTCTTTTCTCGTTAATATGTTTGAGTTCTCTGTGGATTCTGGTTATTAAACGTTTGTTGGCGAAATAACCTGCAAATATCTTCTTCCATTCTGAGGGCTGTCTGCTTGCTTTACTTACTGTGTTCTTGGCTGTGCAGAAGCTTTTTAGTTTGATCCAGTTCCAGTAGTGTATTTTTGATATTGCTTCATTTGCCCAGGGGGTCCTCCTCGTAAAATAATCACCCAGGCTGATTTCTTCAAGTGTTTTCTCTGCACTTTCTTCTAGTATTTTTATAGTTTCATGTCTTAAGTTTATTTTTATTTATTTATTTTTATTAAATCATAGCTGCGTACATTAGTGTAATCAAGGGGTACAATGTGCTGGCTTCATATACAATCTGAAATGTTTTCATCAAACTGTTTAACATATCCTTCATGGCATTTTCTTAGTTATTGTATGAAGACATTTGTATTCTGCATTTACTAAGTTTTGCCTATACCCTTCTAAGATGCACCATAGGTGTGGCACCACCAATTACGCTCCCTTCACCCCAACCTTCCCCCTGACCCCCCTTCCCATATTCTTGTGCTATAGTTGGGTTATAGCCTTCATATGAAACCTTTAAATTAGCTTCATAGTAGGGCTGAGTACATTGGATATGTTTTCTTACCATTCTTGAGATACTTTTCTAAGAAGAATATGTTCCAGCTCCATCCATGTAAACATCAAAGGGGTAAAGTCTCCATCTTTCTTTAAGGCTGCACCACAATTTATTAATCCATTTGTGGGTCGATGGGCACTTGGGCTTCTTCCATGACTTAGCAATTATGAATTGGGCTACAATAAACATTCTGGTACAGATGTCTTTGTTATAATGTGATCTTTGGTTTTCTGGGTATATACCTAGTAAAGGAATTATAGGGTCAAATGGAAGGTCGATTTTTAGATCTCTAAGTACTCTCCAAACATCCTTCAAAAGGAAAGTATTAGTGTGCATTCCCACCAGCAGTATAGAAGTGTTCCCTTTTCTCCACATCCATGCCAACATCTCTGGGTTTGGGATTTTTGTCATGTGGGCTAATGTTACTGGAGTGAGGTGATATCTCAAAGTAGTTTTGATTTGCATTTCTCTGATGATTAAGGATGGTGAGCATTTTTTCATGTGTCTGTAGGCTGTGTGCCTGCCTGCTTTAGAGAAGTTTCTCTTCAAGTCCTTTGCCCACCCTCAGATGGGATCACTTGTTCTTTTCTTGCTAATACATTTGAGTTCTCTGTGTATTCTGGTTATTAAACCTTTGTTGGAGGCATAACCTGCAAATATTTTCTCCCATTCTGAGGGCTGTCTGCTTGCTAAGCTTACTATGTTCTTGGCTGTTAATTTGATGAGGTCCCAGTAGTGTATCTTTGATACTACTTCAATTGCCTGGGGAGTCCTCCTCATAAAATATTCACCCAAGCCGATTCCTTCAAGAGTTTTCTCTGCACTTTCTTCTAGAATTTTTATAGTTTCATGTCTTAAGTTTAAG
>CAUYRH010002684.1:0-13067 GCA_963574655.1 Perodicticus potto
TCTTCTGAACACCTTTTGCCTCTGGATGAGGAAGCTGTGGATATGGACTATGGTGACATGGCTGTGGATGTAGTTGATGGAGACCAAGAAGAAGCTTCTGGAGACATGGAGATCTCTTTTCACCTTGATTCAGGCCACAAGACCAGTAGTAGAGTGAACTCAGCAACCAAACCTGAGGAAGGAGGATTGAAAAAAAACAAGTCCATAAAACAGGGTGACAGAGAGAACTTTAGGAAAGCCAAGCAGAAATTGGGTTTCTCATCTGCTGATCCAGATCGCATGTTTGTTGAGCTGTCTAATAGCAGCTGGTCAGAAATGTCTCCCTGGGTGATTGGCACCAATTATACTCTTTATCCTATGACTCCTGCTATTGAGCAGCGACTCATTCTCCAATATTTGACCCCTCTAGGAGAGTATCAGGAGGTAAGCCTTTGGGAAGAGTATTGTTCATACTTTGGAACTATTATGGTCATTTCTAGGGTATTTTATGGTAGCATTTTGTATAATATGTTCTTACTGTACTATAAACAAGTTTTTACCCCAAACTTGTAACATCTTTTGCAGGTCACATCCGATAAGGTCTGTTTGATCAAAGTGCGTTCATATGTTTGTCTTCATAAGGAAGGGAGGAAGAAGTACCTCGTTAATCTTCTGTTCTCATAGGAAATAGAGCCACAATTTAAGCTTTGTTTTTGGTCTTCATTTCAGTTACTTCCCATATTCATGCAGCTTGGATCACGGGAGTTAATGATGTTCTATATTGACTTAAAACAAACTAATGATGTCCTACTTACGTTTGAGGCACTCAAGGTAATGTTCTTAAAAATATTAGATAACTAAGCATTTTATCAACAGACATATGCCTGCCTTTCTCACATGTGTTTTGGCATATAGTTTTCTCTGGGGTTTTTTGCTTAGGGTATTTCTGTTACCATATGTGTCAGGATAGTAACAAACATAACATTCTTAGATAGAAGAAATGAAGCTTACCATGTGTCTGTCTCTGCAGCAATTTAGGAGTTACTCCTTTTAATTAATTAATTTATTTTTGAGACAAAGTCTGACTGTATCACCTTCAGTAGAGTGCCGTGGTGCTACAGCTCACAGTAACCTTAAACTCTTGGCCTTAAGCAATTCTCTTGCCTCATCCTCCAAGTAGCTGGGACTATAGGCGCCTGCCACAACGCCCTGCTATTTTTATTGTTGTCGTTGTTTAGCAGACCCTGGCCTGGTTAGAACTGACTAGCCCTTGTGCATGTGGCCAGTACTGAGCTATGGGTGCTGAGGCAGGAGTTACTCCTAAAGGGCTGAATGTTGAGATAGAAAGTGGATCTAGACCTGGGAGTGGCCTCAGTTATTGTTGATAAATAGGAATGAAAAACTATATAGTACATTTTTATGTCATAACTACCTTTTAGATACCTCCTCTGTTAACTAACAATACATTTTCTAAACTTTTAGCTATATACATATTGTGCAGTATTAGATTATCTAGGATGAACAAAATATCAACCAGAAAATGAGTAAGAATAAAGGCAGACCCAAACTCAGTAAAGGGGAGATGACTTCCAATGTTGTAAAAAGGTAAATACAGAAGGGCAGATAATTCTGGTCTACAAGGTCCACATCCATGATATAAATAAGGTGATCTAACTGGAGAGAAAGAAGCTGGATGAATAATATTGTAGCTATGATACAGTTGTGTGCAACGGGTAACTGTTGAACAAAGTACCATTCTGAGGTGAGGTCATTAAAATTGCTTTATAATAAATATAAACATGAACAATGTTATAACAATCCTGGAAATGCTTCTGTGAAGTGAGGAGAAAAAAAATCCTGGAAACTCAAAAAAAATAAATAAATAACATTCACAAACTTACTTATAATGTAATAACTTCTTATTTTTGTGTTCCATTCTAATCTTTTTTTTTTTGGACGGGGCTGGGTTTGAATCCACCACCTCCGGCATATGGGGCCGGTGCCCTACTCCTTTGAGCCACAGGCACCACCTTCTAATCTTTTTTAATGATAGGTATCAATGGTTTTAAAATAGTTATTAGTGAGACTATAAAATTCACTTTCACTTGTAGCATAAGAATGTTTACGTGTAGCTATATAATTGTTTTATACAAATTAGATGCTCCATCATTTCTTATTTTTCTTTTGTGGGATATTTATGCTGTTCCCATTTTTTTTTGTTATAAAGGACACTGCAGTGAACATCTTTGCAATATAACTTTGTGATTATTTTCTTTGAATTTCTACTGCTTAGAATAGGGACTGGCATATGGTAGGCAATCATCAAATTAAAAAAGGACTTAATAAATGAAATCCTTTAGTATTTCCTCATTGTACCATAGAAATAAAGATTTTCATGAAAAACTGAAATTACATCCCTTTTACTTCTGGGCTAAAGTTTAATTTTAAATTGAAATGATAAGTAAAAGTATAAGCAAGCCAGATTTTCAGTCAAGTCCTGAGCACACAGAAGTTAGAGAGGAAGAATAAATAAAATAAATTTTTAAGATGAACACATGAAAGTAACAAGGTTGCCAAGTCCAGTGCCTAACTCCTGTAATCTTGGCACTTCCGGGAGGCTGATGGGTAAGACCTCCCTCTCCTAAAAAAGGTAACAAAGGTTACAATAGAACATAAAGATGAAAAGTTATTTTATTATAGATGAGATTGTAAATGTTATTTTCCTTTATTTGTTTATTTATTTTATTGAGACAGAGTCTCTCTCTGTTACCCAGTCTCCAGTACAATGGTATGGTCATAACTCATTGCAACCCCAGACTCCTGGGCCTAAGTGATCCTCCTGCCTCAGCCTCCCAAGTACCTGGGACTGAAGGCCTATTCCACCACATGAGGCTGATTTTTATAGTTTTTGTAGAGATGGGGTCTCATGAGTTGCTGAGACTGGTCTCTGCTTGTCCCCTCAAGCAACCCTCCTGCCTTGGCCTCTCAAAGTGCTAATATTATAGAAATACTATAATACCTGTTAGGTAAAACTGTATAATAGCCACGATGTTATTTACTAGTTTACCTCCCTTTATTCAGATTACTGGTACCTTAATTATCATGGATAGATAGGGACTTGGTGGACTAGATTTACTTGCCCTCCTATGTTTAGTTACTCTGCAATCTATGAAATCATTTCCCTTTACTTAGTTTGAATCTGCCTGCTATTTCTTTAATCATGTTCTAATTAATGTTCCCTTTGCTGAACAACTTTTTTTCTTTTTCTTTTTTTGAGAGAAAGTCTCACTCAGTTGCCCTGGATAGAGTGCCGTGGTATCATCATAGCTTACATCGACCTCAAACTGTTGGGCTCAAACAATCCCCTTGCTTCAGTCTTCCAAGTAGCTAGGACTACAGGCACCTGCTGTGAGGGTGCCCAGCTAGTTTTTGTATTTTTAGTAGAGACACAGGCTCTCGCTCGTGTTCAGGTTGGTCTTGAACTCCAGAACTCAAGCAATACACCTGCCTTGGCCTCCCAGCATGGTGGCTCTGCCTGTGCTAGGATAGCAGGCAGAGCCACTTTGCTCAGCCAACAGCTTATTTTTCTAACCATCTGCAAACATTTTGCCTTATTCTTTGGTGAACATTTCTGGAGTGATTTTTATGGGCCAGGTGCTATGTTCAGGGGCTAGGGATACAAAGAGGCCAGTATATAAACAAATCTTAAGTCTTTGGCCTTTATGATTTGATTAAGAGAGACAGACAGGTACACCTATAATTTCTTTTAAATATTATAGATATTGTGGAAAAAAGTGTGGGAAAACAAAGAAGGGAGTCTCTTTTTCCTGAGAGATGGTAGTTTCCAAAATAGACCTCATAGAAGAGATGCTCTAAGGTCTTAAAATCACCACTTTATTACTGATGTTCCAGAGCTATGTTGTCCAGTAGAACTTCCTGTGATGATGGAAATGTTCTATGTCTGTGCTGTTCAATATTGTAGCTGTTAGGCATATGTGACTTTTAGCATTTAAAATGTAGCTAGTGCCACTAATAAATAAATTTATTTAATTTTAATTAACTTAGTTAAATTAGCCATGGGTCGCTACTGCGTTGGTAGTTTCAGAATATATTAAAATGCAAAAGAAATGAGGAAATTTGCCTTTCAGTCTCAGAAATTTTAAGTTTGGAGGAGATCAGACATAATTGGAGTAGCATGTATTTTTACACGTGGGATGTGCTGTATGAAGTGTGTAAACTCATGAGATGAAGCTGGAGATCAGAGTTGTTTCTAGTAGCCCAGAGATACTGCTTTCAGATTCAACTTCTGGTCCTGAACAGGATGGAATGGAACTCTAGGGCAGTTGCTGTTTCTTTCTTTCTTTTTTTTTTTTTGAGACACAGCCTCTAGCTGTTGCCCTGGGTACAGTTCTGTGGCATCACAGCTCACAGCAACCTCCAACTCCTGGGCTTAAGTGATTCTCTTGTCTTAGCCTCCCAAGTAGCTGGGACTACAGGCGCCCGCCACAATGCCCGGCTGTTTTTTGGTTGTAGTTGTATTGTTGTTTGACAGGCCCAGGCTGGTATCGAACCCGTTAGCTCTAGTGTATGTGGCTGGTGCCCTAGTCTCTTGAGCTACATGCGCTGAGCCGGCAGTTGCTATTTCTATAGATTTTTGTGTGAGGAGTTATAAGTGGTATTGCAGGGTTTAGCTGCTCCTTAGGATAAGGACTAGGTCGAATTTTGGTAGAGACTTGTGTAACAGAGAAAATACAAGGTAATGAGAGAAGGAATTTGAATTATATTTAAGGATTAGCCTGTGTCTGGGTATGAAGAAAAGTTCTAAAGAGGACATGTACCTGTTGTTTTTGCTGTTGACCTTGGTGAGATTTGTTCAGGTATAGAAACACATAATTGCAAATTTACATTGTCTGTCCCTGGAAGGCACGTTAGTAGAAACAGGAGGGGGAGCTCTAGTTCTCTATACCCTTTCCACATTGTCCTGGGTTTAGTCATCAAATAGCCTGCTGCTTGCATTGTGCTACTCCCTGCTGTTAAAATTTTGCAGGAAATCCCAGGGAGGATAGTGGGAATTGAATAAGAAGTTAACTAAACTCGCCGGGCGCGGTGGCTCACGCCTGTAATCCCAGCACTGTGGGAGGCTTAGGAGGGAGAATTGCTTGAGCTCAGGAGTTTGAGACTCGCCTGAGCGACAGTGAGACCCCGACTCATGAAAAAAATGGAAAAACCCAGCCGGGCGCCGCGCCGAAGTTAGAGGTTGCACTGAGTTACCAGGCCCACTGCACTCTGCTCAGGGGCATAGGGTGGCACTGTATCTCCACAAAAAACAAACAAACAACAATGCACGTCAAGTACTTCCTCTGCTCAAAAGCTTCCAATAGTTTCCCATCTCTTTCAAAGTCAAAGATAAATTTGTCAAGCGCTGCAATTCTGACCCCTTCTATCTCATATTTTTGGCCTCAGCTCCTACTGCCCTATGGTTTGCTCACTCCACCCCATCCCCACCCCTCTTCTTCTTGCTCTTTCTCCAGCACTCCTCACAGGTTGCCACCTCAAGGTGTTAACCACATTGTTCTCTCTGCCCGAACCACACTTCCTCTACACATCACAACATTGGATTGCTTGCCCTTTCCAAACCTTTTTCAGTCTTGACCCTCTCAGAGGGTATTCCTTGCCCACTGTATATCAAATACCTGCCACATCCCACCACACACAAAATCTCTCTTTCTGTCCTACTTTCTGTTTTTCCCCCAGTAACAGCATGCTGTATTTTTATTTGTTTATCTTTTTTTATTTCTTGACTCATCCTGTAACAGGGAGACGCCACCATGGCACGGATGTCTGCATGCTTTGCTGGCTGCCCTTTCCCCAGCACCTCCGCAGAACCTGACACACAATGAAAACTCAGCCAGTATTTTGGAGGATGAGAAAATGACCTGTCAGGCTCATGCCAGTGGTCATCAAGAAGCTACACCATTTCTTATACCTAAAAGAATACATATGACCATCAAATCAGAGCAAGTGTGGTATAGTGTCAAGCTGGCAGTATGACTGTTTTGCATTGATGTTGTGGTAAATGTGTCACCTGATCCCTTGGGTTGTCATTGTCTTCCTCTACAAAGTGAGTGTGGGGAATTAAGTTGAAGTCTTCAAAATATAGTACGTACATACGTAATGTCCTTGAATACCTGGAGGCATGGGAAGATTGAGAGGGCAAAACTTCTTCCTCTACACCTGCGTTCTTTATTTCTTGCCTTTACATATTAGCCTTTCATAACACATTCCATTTTTCAAAAGTCATGAAGGGAATATCCTTTTAGATTATTAATAACAAATTCTATTATTTTATCTAAATCTGGAAGTATTTGTATATTTATTACAAAACTTCTGAGGTCAGAAAGATATAGGGATTAAATTTTGAGCCTATCCCTGTTATAATAATACAGTTAGACCTCTTTGTGGTTCTGTTTCTTCACATTAAAAAGAATGATTGAAATATGGGATTGTTGGCTTTCTTCATGTGGATTAATTTGAGTTCTCTATAGATCCTGGATATCAAGCCTTTGTCTTTTTCAAAATATGCAAATATCCTTTCCCATTGGGTAGGATGTCTATTTGCTTTGGTTGTTCTTTCCTTAGCTGTACAGAAGCTTCTGAGTTTAATTAAGTCCCATTTGTTTATTTTTGTTGTTGCTGCAATTGCCATGGCAGTCTTCTTCATGAAGTCTTTCCCCAGGCCAATATCTTACAGTGTTTTTCCTATGCTTTCTTTCAGGATTTTTATTGTGTCATGCCTTAAATTCAAGTCCTTTATCCAATTTGAATCAATTTTTGTGAGTGGAGAAAGGTGAGGGTTCAGTTTCAGTCTTTTAATTGTGGATATCCCGTTTTCCCAGCACCATTTATTGAATAGGGAGTCTTTCCCCCAAGGTATTTTCTTGACTGGTTTATCGAAGATTAGGTGGTTGTAAGTTGTTAGTTTCATTTCCTGGTTTTCTATACGATTCCAAATGTCTATGTCTCTATTTTTGTGCCAGTACCATGCTGTCTTGACCACTATGGCTTGTAGTACAGCCTAAAGTCTGGAATGGTGATACCCCCAGCTTTGTTTTTATTACTAAGAACTGCCTTAGTATAAGAGACATGAATAGAACCTTCTCTAAAGAAGACAGCCAAATGGCTAACAAACATATGAAAAAATGCTCATCATCCCTAATTATTAGAGAAATGCAAATCACAACCACCCTGAGATACCATCTAAATCCAGTGAGAGTGGCCCACATCACAAAATCTCAAAACTGCAGAGCTGGAGTGGATGTGGAGAGAAGGGAACACTTTTACACTGCTCGTGGGACTGCAAACTGATACAACCTTTTTGGAAAGAAGTATGGAGAACTCTCAAAGAACTCAAGCTAGACCTCCCATTTGATCCTGCAATCCCATTACTAGGCATCTACCCAGAAGGAAAAAAATCCTTTTATCATAAGGACACTTGCACTAGACTGTTTATTGCAGCTCAATTTATAATCGCCAAAATGTGCAAACAGCCTAAATGCCCACCAACCCAGAAATGGATTAACAAGCTGTGGTATATGTACACCATGGAATACTATTCAGCCATTAAAAAAAATGGAGACTTTACAGCCTTTGTATTAACCTGGATGGAAGTGGAACACACTATTCTTAGTAAAGCATCACAAGAATGGAGAAGCATGAATCCTATGTACTCAGTTTTGATATGAGGACAATTAATGACAATTAATGACAGGGTGGGGATGAGGGAAGGGGAGAGCAGAGAGAGAAAGAATGAGGGAGGGGTGGGGAAAGGAAGAGCAGAGAGAGGGAAGGAGCGAGGAGGGTGGGGTCTTGGTGTGTCCACACCTTTTGGGGGCAAAAAAGGATTGTAAGAGGGACTTTACCTAACAAATGCAATTAGTATAACCTGGTTTCTTGTACCCTCAATGAATCCCCAACAAAAAAAGAAAGAAAGAAAGAAAGAAAATGAGAAATAGCTAGTAAAATATAGCGAAATGCCTGACTTCATTGGCATCTTAATATGCATTTTCTTGGCTACAATAAAATGCCATTTTATACCTATTAGATTCACAAAAACTATGAAGCTTGGCAATACAAGTACTGGCAGGGATGTGGATCAAAAGGAGCCATTACATATGTGCTCATAGATATGTAAACTTGAACAACCACTTTAGAAAACAACTGGGCCTTATCCTACAATGTTAAATATTAGCATACACTATGACCTAGCAATACCAATTACACATCCATCAGGAAAGGCATCTATAAAAACGTTCATGGTAGCTAAGCTCATAACCTTAAAACGTGGGAATAATCTGAAAGTTCATCAACAAGATACAGAAACATTTTTGTATACTCTTAAAAGCAATATTGTACAACATTAAATATGAGTGAACTACAATGCCATGCAACAATGATATAGGGTTCTTCTACTCAGGGGTGGAGAGGGACTCCCATTTTCTAAGCTTGAGTGAGCTCAGAAATTAGTCTTGTAATAGATTCCCATCTTTAGGCACAAACAGGCCTTTTCCAGGCCATAGTCAAACAAGGTCATGAAAATACAGCCTGATGAGTTCTGGGTGGTTCCTGCTGTAGTAGGGAACCCACACTCTAATGCCTTGGGCAAGAACTGCAAGACCAAATTCTTGTGCTAATATTAGGATTATTTTCTGCCCTCATACTCTTAGCCATTTGTGGCATACATTCCCCAATCCCCTGCCTGTAGGTAGGAAGAGCAGTATTTAAACCCCTGGAGTCTAGAGTCTAGACTGAAAACAGGAAGTGGGAAGAGGGGCTTTCCACTTGGGTTCTCCCCTCAGCATCTAGAAGTTCTGTTGCCCTTCTTTCCTTCATTATTTCTTTATCTGTCAGTAAACTCTGTCCTGTCACTTATCCCTGTGGTCTATGGGTTCATTCTTTGAATCTCCAAGATCAATGACTCAGCAAAGAGAAGAAATTCTGGTAACAATAACACAGAGGAATTGTAAAGTTGATTAACAAAACTAGGTTGAAAAAGACAATACTGAGAATTATAGCATCTCAACAAAGCTCAAACACAGCTCAAAAAAATATTTTTTAGATTACATATATATAACAACTGCCAAAAAGAAAAAGGTAAAAACACATTCTTCTTAGCAAAGTATCTCTAGAATGGAAGAAAACGTATCCAATGTACTCATCCCTACTATGAAGCTAATTTAAAGGTTTCATATGAAGGCTATAACCCAACTATAGAACAAGAATATGGGGAAAGGGGAAACGGAGGGGAGGGGGGAGGTTAGGGTGGAAGGAGGGTAATTGGTGGGGCCACACCTATGGTGCATCTTAGAAGGGTACAGGCAAAACTTACTAAATGCAGAATACAAATGTCTTCATACAATAACTAAGAAAATGCCATGAAGGCTAAATGAAAACATTTCAGATTGTATATGAAACCAGCATATTGTACCCCTTGATTGCACTAAAGTACGCAGCTATGATTTAATAAAAATAAATAAATAAAAAGAAAAAGGTAAAAAAACAATAAGATCTATGAAATAAAATTATGAAACTACTACAAGAAAACATTGGAGAAACACTCCAGGACATTAGTCTGGGCTAAGATTTTTTTGAGTAAGACCTCAAAAGCACAAGCAACAAAAGCACAAATAGACAACTGGGATCACATCAAACTGAAAAGCTTTCATACATCAACGGAAATAATTAACAAAGTGAAAAGACAACTCACAGAATGAGAGTAAATATTTGCAAACTATCCATCTGACAAAGGATTAATAACCAGGATATGTAAAAATCTCAACTCAGCAGCAAAATAATAAACAATCTGGTTATAAAATGGACAAAAGATCTGAAGACATTTCTCGGAAGAAGACATACAAATGACCAATCAGGTATATGAAAGAATGTTCAGTATCACTAATCATTAGAGAAATACAAATCAAACCACCCAAGTTAAAATGGCTTTTATCAAAAAGAAAGAGAATAGAGAAGAGATGCTAGAGAGGAGGGTGTGAGGAAGGGTAACCATCATACGTTTTTTGTGGGAATGTAAATTAGTACAGTGTCAACCCAAATAAGTGAATGAGGCACAAATCTCAATCAATGAAGGTTTAATAAGCCAACATTTTGAAGACTGACCCAGAAAAAACACAAACCACAGACAATCTATGGTTGTTTTTCCAAAGGAGAGGTTGGGACCTCCAGCATTTTTTTTTTTTTTTTGAGACAGAGCCTCAAGCTGTCACCCTGGATAGAGTGCTGTGACATCACAGCTCACAGCAACCTCCAATTCCTGGGCTCAAGCGAGTCTCTTGCCTCCACCTCCCAAGTAGCTGGGACTGCAGGTGCCCGCCACAACACCCAGCCATTTTTTGGTTGCAGCCGTCATTGTTGTTTGGCGGGCCTGGGCTGGATTCAAACCCGCCAGCTCAGGTGTATGTGGCTGGCGCCTTAGCCCGCTGAGCCACAGGCGCCGAGCCAGGACCCCCAGCATTTTAAAGGCATAAAGACAGAAGGAAAAAGGTGGGAGAAGCTGATGAGGTAGTAGCTGCATTCTTGTAAAGCCCAAGAAAGCCACATTTTACATAAATTAAGGGAGTGAAAGAAGCATCATTTATGTAAATGTCCCTGGGTGGGTGGAACAATGTCCAATTATGTCTTATCTCTAGTTCTGTTTCCTGTGAAATAAACTTGTAATTCATTCTTAGTGTCAAATGGGACAGGCTTTAGTTTTAGGTGCTAGACATAGGAATAGGAATAATTTTGATGTCCTTGCTTATGGAAGAACTTTCCTTAATGAATGATCTATGTTATTTTCTTCTTACATTAGCCACTATGTAAAATTGTATGGAAGTTCCTCAAAAGCAAAGTATAGAACTACCATATGATCCAGCAATCTCACAGCTAGGTATATATATTTAAAAGGAAGAAAATCAACAGACACCTCATAGAGCTGCACTCCCATGTTTATTACAGTACTCTTCCTAATAGCTAAAATATAGAATCAGTGTTTATCAATAGACAAAAGGATAAATAGACACAATGGAATATTATTCAACCATGAAAGATGAATGAAATCTTGTCATTTGCAATAACATAGTCATTGTGTTAAGTGAAATAAACTAGGCACAGAAAAATAAACATCACATATTCTCACTCACATGTGTGAGCTAAAAAAATAGATCTCATCAAAGAGTAGACTAGTAATGACCAGAGGCCAGAAACAGAAGGGGAGAAGATGAAGAAAGCTTGATTAATGGGTACAAAAATACAGTTATATAAGAAAGAAGACCTAGTTATTCTGACCTATCAATAGATTAGAAGGATAATTATAATTAACAATAACCTATTGTATATTTTAAAATAGCTAGAAGAGAATAATTTACATGTTCTCAGCAAAAAGAAAAAGTGTTTAAGATGATGGATCTTCCAATTACTCTTATTTGATCATTACACATTATATGAATGAATCAAAATAGTACATAAACTCCAAACATGTGTACATCTATTATGTATCAATAAAGAAATCTAAAATAATTTTTTTAAAAGGATGGCATTAGTAAACATAAGCTTCAAGATAGTGGTCATCACTTATTAGAGGCAAAGTGATAAACAGAGAGAAAACACACATGCATATGCAACATGTGTATACATTCATTGTTAATGTTCTATTTCTAAGTTTGAAAGTAGATTCATAAACGTTCATTATGTTTTGCTTCAGAACTTATATATGTTACATATTGTTTTGCATGTAAAAATATTGTATAATAAATCTTTTAATACAAAACCCTTGCTATAGAGAAACTCAGGAAAAGAAGTCAGGGTACCTAAGCCTAGCAAATAACACCTGGTTTAACTCAAGGTTACTTAGTTAAAGGTAAGATTGCTTCCACCAATAATACCAAGAAGGTTTACAGCAAAGTAATTATAATCAAATACCTGGTCCAGAGAGTAAAGGCTGATGAGATTAGGTTGCTTCCTTAGATATTTACACAAATCACTAATGGGTCTGAAACAGATCAAGACCTTGCTATAAAAATTCACAGAATTGAGAAAATGGTGAGCTATGAAGATCAAGAGCTTTAAAAAGTCTCTCATAGTCAAAATAGAAATGAATGAGAATTTGGAGTGCTAACTGTGGCAATGGGCTCATGAAATTCACTGGTCTTACTATGTTCCCCAACATCTGGATGCAGCTGGCTTGATAGGATGGTGAAATGGCCCTTTAAGGACCTAGTGAATTGCCCAGCAGGTGGAAAGACCTTGCAAGTCTGGTATAAAGATCTCCTCAGGAGGCTGTGTGTGCTCTGAATCAGCATCCAAAACCTGGTGCTGTTTCTCTCATAGCCAGGGTTCATGGGTCTAGGAATCAAGGAATGGAAATGTGAGTGGCTCCATTTGGTATTACCCCTAGTAACTCACTAGCAAAATTGTTGCTTCCTGTTTCTGAGACTTGATGCTCCACTAGCCTAGAGATCTTAGTCCCAAAAGGAAAAATGCTTCCACTAGGAGATACCATAATGATTCTATTGAACTGGAAGTTAAGACTGCCACCTGAACACTGGTCTCCTCATGCCTGTGAATAAACAGGTGAAAGGGAGTTACAGTGCTGACTGAGGTGACTGATGCTGAGTACTAAGGGAAAATAGGACTACTACTGCACAGTGGAACTAAGGAAGAGCATGCATGGAATATAGGAGATTGCTTAGGGCCTTATATTTGCCTTATAGGGATCCCCGAAAGTGATGAAGCAGCTTCACAAGACACAGAATCTCTTATTCATGAGATTATGAAAGAGAACTTTCCAGACATGCCAAGAGATTCTGAAATTTAGATAACAGACAGTTTCAGAACCCCAGCATGAGTCAAAGCGAATAAGACATCCCCCAGGAAAATCATAATTAAGTTCACTAAAGTAAATATGAAGGAGAAAATTTTGAAAGCAACCAGACGCAAAAAATCGATAACCTACTAGGGGAAGAATATTAGAATAACTGCGGATCTCTCTGATCAAACATTTCAAGCTAGAAGAGAATGGTCATCAACTTTTAATC